>NQII01001184.1:646762-679645 GCA_002778355.1 Clitarchus hookeri | reverse complement strand
CCCCTTAAGGGTGGAAATTGTTCGTTTTAGTGTCGTAACAGAAGAGTCAGGGTCCTTACCGAAAATTAGAGGTGAGTCACAGAGTATCAACCTGTTACTTTGTATCTGATACACGCTTGTATCGAGTACTGTATATGAGTACACTGCCGAAGAATCAGATACGTTGAGTATCAGTTTAACATTCCCCGCCAGTATGTCACGTCAATAGTTGCATTTAATTCTGATACAATAAAATTATAATTGTTTCTAAATTTTGCTGTTAAGGTGAAACCCAATTTATAAGTTAAGATTTAAAGACCTCACAGTTAAGTGATTTAGTTTTTTTTTTCAAGACAAAATGATAATTTANAAGTGATTTAGTTTTTTTTTTCAAGAGAAAATGATAATTTGTATCTAAGTTTTAGATTACACGATTTAAATATAGCAAGTTCATTATCCGCTCTGCAACATTTTCGCCCAAATGAAGTATTTTATTAAGATCTTGTTCTAATCCGTACCTGATTTGACTGTAAAATATAACACACAGTACACCATTTAAAAACACCTACTTTATTAACGCGCGTATCTGATACACGCCTACCAAATACCGTGTGCCTAATACACGCCCGCTACTCGATAGACGCGCTCGGGAATTCCTGTATATGATACAGAAAGTATCAGATACTTCGTATCAGACACAGGTATGTAATCTGTATCAGTTTGGAGCAGGTATAGAATATAGCTGTAACAACCCACCTCTACTGAAAATGTTTCATTATAAAAGCATTACATTTCATGGTTCTGTGCAAATTTTTTTAACCTCATTGCCAATAGATGTTCCCTGGATGTCATTAAAAGGTAAAAAAAAAAAATTTCTATATAATTTTGTATTATTTTAATTGTTACATAAATATGCATTAGTAGTTCATATATTATGGATGTAATGATGGGTAAACAAATTAACTAAGCTTCTATTGCCACATTTTTCAATAAATCCTCCTAACTTTGAATCAGGGAAAAATAAATAAATAATTAAAAATGGCGGGTGACGCGGTCGATTACTTTGAAGACACCACGCACATTGCAAACAGCATTTCACAGCATTACAACATTGCTAAAAGCGGTTTTTTTTTAAACAGCGCTGTACCTCAAAAGACACGCGTTATATAGATTCAGAAGTACTCGAGGGGAATGCAATGAACCTTGCTGCAAACTTTCCACCAGTAAAATGACACGGTCGCCGCTGAAAGCACCATTGGCACACGCAGCACGACGCGAACACCGCACGCCATTTCAGAGCTCTGCTGCTAGAGGCCATGGCGCACTTGATGTGCGTGGCAGTGTCGCCCTTATCGCTCCCTCGCTAACCACCTCCAGGTAGACAGCGCCCTTATGGGAGATTGGTATCCGCCATATTGGATTCATGGAATTTTCGCCACCGCCTGCATTACAGATTTTGAATGAAGTTTTACTGGTTGACAAGGCGTAGGGAATTGCTCTGCACGTGTTATGAAGTCTTTGTTGTATACTGTTACTAGTAACATTTCTGTAATCGGCCGCAGTTGCCAATTAACCGCAAGTTGAACCGGTATGAATGCGAACACGTCTCATTAAAACCTATTAAACACAGCGCCCGTTCTGCAGCCACACAAGTGACTCAGTACTCTGCCCTAGAATTTATCGGTATACAACGCTATTTCTGTTTATTTTTCATGTCCTATACCTCTGTTCACGTGAAATCGTGAATTCTCCGTCAACCCAACGTGGCCCGACGTACTGTAAAATTACTGCGTCGAGGCAGACGTTCGGCTTCCATGCCAGGTTTTTTTTTTTAACCAACACGCATATTGGGTTTGAAGAAAGGAGTACTTACAATGTACACCGGGATGCCAGAAACNGTTTTTTTTTTTAACCAACACGCATATTGGGTTTGAAGAAAGGAGTACTTACAATGTACACCGGGATGCCAGAAACACTAGTTGATTGTATGAACACGCAGGAAGATCATTTGGCGCCATATCTGGCGACCCCCAGAGTTTTAGATCTGATATGCGTGGCGAACTTAGTTGTACGAAACATGCTAGTAACTGGATATGTCCTTGGGAGGACTGATATTCTACCGAAATCACAATTTAGAAGTGGTGTNTACGAAACATGCTAGTAACTGGATATGTCCTTGGGAGGACTGATATTCTACCGAAATCACAATTTAGAAGTGGTGTGTATGTATAACACATGAAAATTTCGTTAGAAGAACATCAGTCCCGTTTCTAAAAAACTTAAACATGTTATATCAAAAAAATTATTAAATTAACATAAATATTTATTTTAATTCAGTCAACATAATTTAACGACTTCTTCTGGCTTTATCTCTCTACTCGTTCCCGCTGCTGTAAGTATGTATACACGAAAATACTGTCTGATATTTTAAACTTTTATAAGTGGACATGCGAACAGTCATTTTTAAAAAATAATGTAGTACGGAGAACCCTGGAAGTGCCTTCAAATTAATCTCGTTCATCCTTCGCGGCCACTCTCCAGAAGTCAGAAGTACCAATCGGGCAGCTAGTCCTAAAACTCGGAAAGACTACCAATTCGGAGATTGCGGCAAGGTCGCAAAGCTTACGCCTGGTCTGGAATTCTTTGTTTTCCACCCACAGGCTTCGCGTCTTGAGGAACTCAGTCGACAAGTCGTCCACTGGTAAAGAAATCTCAGTATGATTGCGAGCGTTCAAGTAGACGACGAGACAGAGGAGACATAATCGAGGATAACCTCTGTGGACCAAGATTTCCAAACTTGTGACAGAAGTATGCAGTGAAGGGGTCAGCAACTGCAGATTCACACAGAGACTGATGCTGTCGTTTAAACCTTGTTTACTCACGCCTGCCGAGGTTGTGTAACATAAATACAGAACGTCGTACAACCGACTATTCAAATTTTTAAACCCCCCATAATATACTAAGGGCCGCGGTGGCTGAGTGGTTAGACCACTCGCCTCCCACCAAGGCGAACGGTCGGGTCACTCCCGTGGGAATTGTGCTGGACGATGCCGCTTGTCGGCGGGTTTTCTCGGAGATCTCCTGTTTCCCCCACCCTTTCATTCCTGCGCTTCTCCATACTCACTCTAATCACCCTCATCAGCTCTCAATACCCCGATGTTAAGAGCCGCCCAAATATCTTCACTCACTTAACATACTATCCCGAGTGTACCCGGTCAAGTCTGACATGTTGCAGAATAGGTGAAATCGTGTTCGGTGCTGTACAAGGCCAGAAGCTATAGCAACATTACATACAGTGCCTTTCCCTGGTCATGTTATTGGATGCTGCTGACACACCAGCTATTTCGTACTTTGTTGCTTATTGTCCCATGGATCTGCTGAAAACTTTACCATTTGTTATAAAGTGTTAGTTTCTATAGGAAATCAGTAAGTACTTTTCACTCCATATATTTCCTCTTTTGCAACAACTGAACTAAAAAAATTACGTGTACATTAACTGGTTAAATTACTAAAATAAATTAAATTTGACTGCAGACCATTGAAACTGCTTCTCTGAAATCACTGTAATCAAGCTAATTGTTAGAGTAGCGAAATTCTATTAATATCATAGTGATTTAAAGTAATAAACAGTGAATATCTACTGCCACGGCTTCGCAGGAATGCTATTTGGTAGCAGCTTAGTAGCTGAGTAATACAATCCCAATTGAAATAATTGACTCGGGGATAGAGCGCATAAACTAAAACGCAATAATCTATAGTATCCACTATACTGTATATGTGCCATCAAGATAATTTACTCCAAAATGTTTCATTTACAGTATAATACCGAGTACTTCATCATGATTTGCCGAAGGGGGTTGAGGTGGCGCAGCGGTTAGAGCACTTGGAGCAGTTGGATTCCCGGACACGATTCCCACTTGCGGAAATCCGGGGGGCGGAACTCGCCGGGGAGTCTAACTCGGTTCGCCTTGGTGGTAGGCGAGTAGTATAACCACTACACCACCGCGGCACCCTGTTCGCAAAGAGACGGCTGTTCAAAAACACCGAACGGTTTTTTTAAATCACCAGTACACGACTGAAGCTCTGTGCTCTATTTGGGAGCCTGCATTAGACACGGCAGCTTTAAATTATGAAGACCAAGGGTCATCCTAAAATTTCAAAATTAACCCGGGAATACGCTTCTGTCTGTTCGCGCGATGGTTTTGACGACCGGCGCGGACAGTCGGATCCTCGTCAAAATTAACGGGAACCGCGCTAGCCTCCCCGGCGTACAATCGCGACGTTGCTTTGACATGTCTTGTTTCCCGGTACGGCTGTTGGCATCGGCGGGGGCGTGGGCCGCGCGCTTGCGTGCGTGTGCTCATGCAGATGGAACGGAATAATAAATTCATCGTGCGGCGTGGGCATGGCGTGTGGCGGCGCTCCAGCGACAAGTTTAATAATTGAGGCGTAACTGCTGCAGCCCGCGACTCGCCTCCAAGTTGCCGATACATCTTTCATGACGCCCGGCCGCGGGGGTGAGGAGGTGGGAGAGGGCGCCATGTTGGAAATGCCGTCGCGAAACGAGTGTTTCAGCGGACTCGGTAGACTTCGTCTTGCCGACGCGACAGTTCGTCACGTCTCCTGGAGGGAGCGTGAAGGAGGGCGGGGAGAGAATGGCGTTCGTGGTGGACCATGCGTTGTCGTTCATCGCGTAATATGCGTGAAGTCGCTGGAAATCGCCCTCACACGCAAACATACCCCCACACGTAATATGAAGTCTAGTTCTCCGATCTACCGTCAGTAGAGAATGGTGGCGCTAACTTCGCGATCTTATTGTAACGTTAGGTACGTCACTAACTTACAGGATCCCTGATTTGACTACGGGCGGCGATTCAATAAAAAAAATTTNATTGTAACGTTAGGTACGTCACTAACTTACAGGATCCCTGATTTGACTACGGGCGGCGATTCAATAAAAAAAATTTTAATTGTTGTTTAGAGGATTTGCTCTTGGCGTGTTAGTTATTGTATGCGTTAAACGAAATATTTAATGGATTTTGTTTGTCCGTGGGATGGACGCAAATAGGTTCGCAACAAAATGTATGCAGAGACAATCTAAGTCAAATTATTTCTCTGTAAATTTCCAAATTGTATGCAGCGACTTTGAATAAATAATATCACAAGAAATTACGTTGTTTCTATTATGTGGCGGGAAGGGTCACATAACGGCAGTTCACGCTGGTCCTGAGATTACAAGTCTTGAAGGTTTTTGGATAAGAAACTATGAATCGGAGGAAGTCTGTACAAACAACGCATTGGAGACTCCGCAGCTCATCGATATACAGTGTCCACCCACAGGGAAAATAGGGAAAAGTCAAGAAATTTTCACATTGGTAAGGTATAATGTAAATATATTGCTACTCAGGAAAAAATTGTTAGTTGTGTGAATACAGGGTCATGTAATTACAAGCATATGCAATTTAAAATTTCAATTTTTAAGTTTGTGAATTGGGAATAATACATTTTTGCCAAGCAACATAGGGCCTGCGTACAACATCGAGTATTTTTGTGTTTGTAATAGGCACTCGTGTGAAGCGAATATAGTATATCGCGAGAAATATAGATGGGCTGAACAAAATGTCGGCCCTGCTCGCTTGGTCTGTTGCAGTGTAATTTAATTCTGCTTCATTGATAGCACATTTGTTCTGTCAGCGGTGGAAAATTATGAAATTGGGAGGTTTCGGTCCTGAAAATAGGCCAGAGAAAAATGGCAAGNTTGTTAGTTGTGTGAATACAGGGTCATGTAATTACAAGCATATGCAATTTAAAATTTCAATTTTTAAGTTTGTGAACTGGGAATAATACATTTTTGCCAAGCAACATAGGGCCTGCGTACAACATCGAGTATTTTTGTGTTTGCAATAGGCACTCGTGTGAAGCGAATATAGTATATCGCGAGAAATATAGATGGGCTGAACAAAATGTCGGCCCTGCTCGCTTGGTCTGTTGCAGTGTAATTTAATTCTGCTTCATTGATAGCACAGTTGTTCTGTCAGCGGTGGAAAATTATGAAATTGGGAGGTTTCGGTCCTGAAAATAGGCCAGAGAAAAATGGCAAGATTATGCCTAAGATTGTGCCTGGAAAACAGGGAAAAGTAAGTGAATTCCAAAATGGATGTCCTACAGATATTAACTCCAAAAACAAAGCAGCACTCCCACGTCACTCGTTGTCGTGCCATCGCGTTTCTTGTCTGCGTTTATGGTCACCCGTCCTCTCCACTGGTACATATACGTTCCACTTCTCTCCTCCACTTTTGATTAGTCTGATTCCATCACTATACAGTACCGTAAAAATTTCCCACCACTTACACTTCCCTGCACTTTCAAGTATTATATCCCAATCAAATTAAAATTGTTTAATCACGATACTTACACTGAAGAGCGAAAAAAACTGGTACACCTGCCTAATATACCGTAGTGTACCCGCGAGCACGCAGAAGTGCCGCAAGACGACGTGGCATGGACTCGACTAATGTCTGAAGGTATGCAGGAGGCATTGAAATCTGCGCCAATTTGAGAAAGGGTTGCACGTCTGACATGTTTAATGATTCTCGTCAGTCGTCGTTTGTCCAGTTCGTTCACGATATTTTTCCGGCAGCAGCGATGTCGAAGATTTAATGTTTTACTGGATTCCCGATATTCGCGGTACACTCGTGAAATGGTCTTACGCGAAAATCCAAATTTTATCGCTATCTCGGAGATGCTATGTCCCATCTCTCGTGCGCCGACTACAACACCACGTTCAAACTCACTTAAATCTTGACAGCTTGCCATTGTAGCAGCAGTAACCGATCTAGCAACTTTGCCAGACGCTTTTTGTCTTATGTAGGCGCTGCCGACCGCATCGCGTTACTCTGATTGGTTCCATACCTGTGTTATTTGCATACTTACGCCTATTCCAGATTTTTTGGCTGTCCAGTGTATTTTATTAAAAAATACTCATTACCTTTCCGTGAAAAAACATATTTCTATGCTTCAGCATGGCTCTCAGTGTTGTATCAAAGGATCCTGAATTCTGCTTCAAAAGATTTGTTGTATATTTAAAACTAAATAATAACTATATGTACGCTCCGTTAATATGCCTATATTAGGAACAGTTATGTTAATGTATTGTAGGAACATGTGCTTAATTTAAATATTTAAATTTTTGTGGGGGTACAGTCTTCTTTGTATTTCTGGCTTCCATATCTGTTCGTTCGTACTATGTGTAATTTTTATTAATATCAGCGCGAAATTGTTTATGAAGAAGTGTTTTACTTTGATGATTACAATTCACATTCTCTGAAATGCATTTGTAGAATGGATGACGCTTTCAAAAATATATTGCTAGCCCTAAGAAATTAGAATAATGGCTGGTGACGTCTGCCAACATAAATTAAAAATTTGTAGTTTGCTGAGCAATCTAAAGTGCTAAATTTGGCAGTACTGCAGAACCTACTTAGGTAGGGATGAATATAATAAGTTTCTCTCGTTATACTGTTTAGATACCACTCACTATTTGTACGCTCCTTGACACAGGAGGAAGGAGCTAGGTAATGGACAGGCGAGTTTCTTCAGTATAGACTGTTAACGGTTAATTTAACACTTTTGAAAGCCTTGCCAAGTATCTTCTTATCACCTCATTTTGTATCCTGTCGTAAACTGTAACATTTACATTGCCATTGACAGTGTGACTTTATTCATACATCATTCAGGGTAAACAGTAGAATTTTTTAGGAAAGTAAATTTATTGATAATATGCTAATCCATGCTTATGTGGGTATAAAATAAGAAATATTGACTTTAGTAGCCATAAATATATACGTTTCACTCACAATACAATGTGTTGAGTAAGTGAAGAGATTTGGGCGGCTCTTAAAATCGAGGTCTTGAGAGCCGACGAGGGTGAAGCGAGGTGAGTATGGAGCAGCGCCAGAATGAAATGGTAGAGTAAACTTGAGACCCCCAAGAAAACCCGTCGACCAGCGGCGTCGTTCGGCACGATTCCCATATGGAGGAGTGGGCGGGAATCGAACCCGGTTCGCCAAGGTGGGAGGCGAGTAGTCTAACCACTTCACAACCGCGGCCCACTAATACAATGTCAAACCGAGGAAGTATTTTCTTTAATTCGCTGGCAATTTAACTGGGAGTCTTGCGTGCCGCTGCCTACAGGGATCGTGTTACTCTTAATACCTCGTCGAGGTTTTAGTCGTAACCTACATTCACCCACCGCCACGAGTCTTAGTTTACCGATTTTAACCATCGTTCTGTCTCGTTTCTCTGCTAAGCGACTTAGGGAACTTAGCCGCCCGAGCACATGCGGTAAACACTGTGTTGTCAGTGCTGCAGGGCGGACTGAGTTCGGCGCGGAGCAAGGATGATGCTCGTAAGGGGGGGGGAAAGGGAGTGGGTGGTACGGGCAGCAGCTTTGAAAGTCATTACAGGCACGATAGATAAGAATAAATTATGTAAATCGTCGTCTGGGTGGCGGAAGCATTAATTACAAAGGAGGAAAGGGGGGAAAGGGGTAGGAGGAACATGTGCAGGATAAGAGATACAGCAAGCAGCGCGCGGGCTGATGGTATCGTCTGTTGTTTCCATTATCGGGACACGTGCAGCGCGGGAACACGTGGCTCTCGGGCAGTGAATGACCTGGCTGGTGTCCGGACAGCAGCTATGGCCTTTCACTATCCTCCGAAGACGAGGACACGCGTCTCAACCACCGTGTCACATACAGTCCGTAAGCATACAGAAGGAGCAGAAGGGTGGGGGAAGGAGTGTTCCCACAGAGGCTACAGAACTCGTCTTCCACCAAGCCTAAATGGGTTCGATTCCCGGCGAGTTCACTCCCCTGCACGTGGGAACCGTGCCGGACGATGCCGCTGCTCGGCGGGGTTTCCTCAGGGATATCTCGTTCCCCCGCGCTTGCGTTCCGGTGCTGCTCCATACTTAACTCGCTTCAGCCTCTCCACTCCACTCCACAGAGACGAAATTTCGTTTGCGATTCCCTCGATGTGAGCGTACCCATTCGCAAGCTGGCGTCTCGAGGCTCTGGGAACGGGTCTTGCGTCTGATTGGCTAATGACTGCTGTTGGAGATTCTCTACTGGTTGGGCTGCCGGCTGGCGAGTAGGTTGCCGGGCGCAGGTTGGCGAACGGCGTTGCAACATGTCGGTAGCTAGTGACGCCATTTTTCTGGCGTGTACGGTTGGAATTCTCGTTATGTTCTTGAATACGCCGTGGTTAGTGCATCGAAAACTGCCCGTCGGCTCTCATGTTCGCTTGGTAATGTTTTGAAGGTAGCAAGCAGACTCCGCGTGTCTTAAAATAACTCATCGATTCTATAAGCGAGTAACCGCATTTCAAAACATGCCAGAATTATAATTTTTCAGCAATTTTTCGCTCTGTTAAAACCATATTGCCATTGTACTAAAATTAGAATAGCACGTCTAGTGTATTTAAAGTGTGATATTAATTCATATTTGGTGAATGAAATTTTGTAATAATAGATACGTGTTCAGTCAACATAACACTTTGAGGTGTGAACACATTTACAGATGAGACAAGGTAAAATTGAGTCACCTACACCCACCAACAGAAAACCCAGTTGTGTAGGTACATGTATACCCACTAACTACCGTCCTGCTAATCGTTCTATTTTGGTGGCCCTGAAGGGGTACGCCCTAGGTTAGTAGGCTAACTAATGGAGTTCTTTATGTGTGGGGGGAGGGGGTAAGTTCTATGTGCGTACCAGTTCATAGAACTATACACTCTACATACAAACGTTGTGTGTAGGAGTGTGCATCAATCGGCCAAGTGAGGTTATCGATTTCCAAGCCAACGTTTGTGGCCAGGCCCTCCCCTCCAATTAAACTAGAACTAAGCCCGTGCTAGGGTCATGATAAATCGGCGAGGCCGTCGGAGGAAGCCCATGACGACAGACATGCTGGGTGGGTTCTCCATGCCAGGAAGGAACAGATAAGAGTCCATGCTGTGTTTGCCATGAGCTGTCATAAAGTGTACGAAGGCGAAAGATGAAGACGAGCAGAGGCGGCTCGTAATCCCACTGTAAAAGAACCTTGTCTCCAGGCGGTTGCCCGAGGGCGGGCGATGTCTTCCTTCAGCCCGCCTCCTCTTGCTGCCATCTGTTGGGCAGCCTGACGTAGATGTAGTCGACCTGCTATTTATTGAAGTCTTGGATGTTCGAGCGAAGCGGTCAGCCGACTGATAGGTTCGCCTTTAAGGCAGACAGCACACAGTCATCGGGGCAGGGCCATAACATACTAGTCCAACTGGTCCAAACCTTACCGGACACTACACCGCACTGTACGACGTTCGTTACTGGCCGGCTGCAGGGACAATATTATACTTCCGAGCTCACAGTCATCCAATCGGATGTCCTTTTATGCTTAGCAAGATTTACATTCCAGCGTGTTAGTTTGCGTCGTCATGCAAAACTGCAGTATTTTGTTCGCAAAAATGTTTGTTAATGAGTCGAACGAGTTCTTGTAAAATAATGGTAAAAACTATGTGAACAATGAAACCGGTTTCGTGCGATTTATCTTGAAGAGTCAAGATATTTCCAGGTTTTCTTCGCACGAGCTACACTCGGGAATATTGCTCAAAGTTTTTATACGCTGGGAAAGCAAACGGCTGTCAGAATACGTGCGGCGCGCGTGAGAATCGGCTAAGCGTTTCGCCTGCCTGGCACTTGAACTACGTTGCATTGTGTTTGAAATTCTGGTTTTTTGATTAAACTATTAAACATGCCCCCAGTATGTCTATTACCTCTACGGAAATATATCGTACTCCAGGCGACGACAGAATGGTTCTTTAAAGCTATCACGCATGGAGTAAATATTATTTTGGAGCCCTCCAGTATAGTTAAAAAAAAAACCGTTTTTTCAGACTACCGTATGTTAAAACATACTAGCCGGACAAGAGTCAAACTACGGTAGGAGCATCTGTTGAACTTAATTACAGACTTTTCAACAATAAAATGATAGGGTTGCCACTGAAAGTCCAATATGTATACGCAGCACTACGAGAACACCGCACGCCGGTTCAGAGCCCTGCGCGTAGCGGCGATGGCGTTCTTGTAGCGCGTGCCAGTGTAACCCTTATAGCTCTCGCGCTTCTTTGCTGAAAAAAAGGAGAAAAACGATGCAGGCAAGCGGGCCACTTAACTTTCTGAGGTGAGTCACAGAATGCCTTAGAACTGAGATTTGAATCACCCAATCATATCGCGAACTCCAGCAGCACGCTCTCGAAAATCGGTGGCATTGTTCAGCAACACGTAGCAACGTCGTTGGCCAATCAGCGCCTGGTTACGCACTTGCCAGCCGATAGCACGGTCAACAGGGAATGTTTCGCAACGCTCAGTGACCAATTAGTCACAAGCTTTCGTTCCAGAGCCTCGTTCTGCTAATCAACTAATGAGTACGCCCACATCAAATTAACCGCAACGGCCCTTCAATTCTGTGTACTTAGTTTTTCTGTGATAAAGTCGAGAATAATGAGAGGAACATTCGGCTTTTTGTCTGGAAGGATGTGCCATCGTTCCCAGCCAGATGAGAATGAAGCACTGGAAGAATGACAACGGCAAAAGAAAAGGCCCCGAGAAAACTCCTCCCAAAACACGGCAGTGCCTGACACGCACGTGGTATCGAACCTGAGACCTCAGCGCCGTTAGACTACACTGAATGATGGTATGTAGGAAAGAAGGAATTTACGCCCCGTCGACAGTGAGATCATAAGAGATGGAGCAAGTTACACAGAGAAGTAGGAACGGGGAAGGAATTGGCCTTGGCATATAGTAAGGAACCATTGTAGCATTGGTTTGGAGTTATTTCAGAAAACCATTAAAAAATAAATCAAGATGGCGGACAGAGGATCGAATCCCGGGTTCTCTTAAATGCGAGTCCAGTGTGTTTCAACTGCGTAACTTGGCTCGGTTACACTTCATTAGATTGTTTTTTTATTCAACAAAAAAATATACAGAGTTTTATTTTCAGGCAGGTTTTGTTTACCCAAATAGAAGTCTCGTCAACTTAGATATAGGCACATTTTGTTGGGTGTACAAAATCAGCTCTGTTGCATTTCTTTCTTTGTTTAGTCAACAAAATATTCTGCGAAAGAAACTACCTATTTATTTTGACGTATTCAAACAAGTATTTTATTACTTCGCAAGAACTGTTCACCTCAGTGTAGAATAAGGGCGGCAAACTCGGGTCTCTCGCCATTCATGCGACTTCAGTCCACTACCGTTACTTAATAACGGTTCCTGATTAAGCATAAGAGGGTTAAAATCAATCGGTGTTTTATGATAAACGTAAATAATACGTGTCTGATTTAATTTTATATTGGTATTTTAATTTACATATTTTCCTTCGCCACAGAAAAATTTAAACAATAATATCTATCAACTTTGTTTTGTATTTCTATTTGTAATTGACTTCGATGAATGTGTGACGGACATGACTGTTTTTCATCCCCTTGTGTGAATGTAATTAAGTAACTGTTATTCAGATGTAAACGCAAACATTAGGGAAAGCACTTACCAAATTTATTTAAGAGTATTGATTTTTTTAAATTATGCATGCGTGAGGACGTGAGACGTGCAACATTTATACGTGGCTTTTAAGATAATTTAGTTAACTCTCTACACTATCTTACTTGCGACTGAAATTTGGGTGTTGCGAGTACAAATGTAACAGCAGCTGATAACAACCCGTCAGGAATATCTGCTGTAAAAAAAAACTTACCCTTGGTAGATTGGCGTTTGTGGCACCTACCAAGCATGGCTTACATGTCTGTCCTGTTAGGGTATTACTATGTTGGGATCCATTAAGACCCGTTGAAGGGGTTGGGAGGGCTGCGGAGAAGACGCTAGTATTTGGAGGCCTATAATTTCTTTCCTGGTGATCAGATTCTCTTATTTTCTTCTCTTTATACCTGCGGCTTCGTTCTGCTGAAATTAATGGCGGCTGTCAGTTTAGCGGTGGATTTCGACTCGGATCTTTGCCCTTCTTTCGCGGCATGACGCTCTTTCACGAGTTCAAAGCGCAGCTACTTCAAATATTTTCAGAGTATATCAGTGGTTGTTGCGGTAAAAGGAGGGCCCTTTTAAGCCCTTTCGAATGAGCTATCATTCTCGTCCATCACTTGCGTCCGCGGTGCTTGTATTTTCGGAGTAATGGCGCGCTAAAGAATAAAAGTGCTGCAAATTGCGCTGAAAATTGTCTCAAACTCGATGACGCACCACCGGAAGCGATAAGGCAAACGTTATAAAATAATGTATTTATAATGTGCGGGCAACCTTCCTCCGACGATCGGTACATGTGCACGGTCTGGCGTGCGTACGGGGACTGAGGGGTGGGGCGAGGTACATGTTCTCGTGACGGCGAGTGCTGCGCGCATTACCCCTCGAGCGTGCGAGAAAGACATGCAATCCATGTCAAAAAAAAAAGGACAGAAAGAGTGTAATTTTTCAAGTGGCACACACACGCGCGCACATGCCACGTTCGCGTGAAAGGCAATGCAAGCTTCTCGGTGACCCGGGGAACGAGATGGAAGGGTTGAAGACTGCGCAGGCTCTCACGCGATGCCTTGCCGTCTAGGTCTCGCAGGTTTGACGTAAGTAACACACTTCCGCGAGGGGAGACTGGGGGGGGGGCGACCAACGACGCCCGCCGGACCCCGTCCAAGGGGCGAGGGGGTAGGGATTTGTGCCGCGCCGGTATCGATATATAGGTGAGAGGCAGCCGGCCGAATCATATTTTCAGCGCCGTCCCTCGGGACCCTGGGGGATCGTCAACTGATTTCCACCGAGGGAGGAGAGAGGGATGAAAAAGTGAGGGGGTTGGTGAGGGGGTTGGGGGTGGACCACACGTGGCACTGCAGATTTCCCCAGCGATCGCGGAATGGATGGAAGTCGCTGGGCGAGGGAGGGGGTGAAGGGAAGTCCGGACGAGAAGTCAAGACAGAATCGGGTTTGAGTTCCTTTATTAGCAGATGCCACCGGGAGTGTCTGTGGTCTCGTTCGCCGTCGACGGGGTGACGAAATGGCCGATTAAGCTACCGGCTTGACCACCGCGAACCTATCTCTCACCCCCAAACTCTCAGCTACGCCTTCCTTTTTTCGAGGCGGGGTCTGGGAAGTTGTGGGAGTTTGCAGACAAATTACTCAACTGCCAATTGCATCGCTAGATAGCTCCGAAACTATACAAACGTTATTCGCGCAAAGGTTACTATCATAACGATTTTCGGCGCAGTTTCCTTTATTTCAAACCGCTGAAAAACCTGCGCAAATTTAAGAGTTTTACTTATTTTCACAGTATTTTACATTAATAAAATCTAAACCTAAGTCAGTTTAACAAAGGATGATAGGTTTTTACTCGTAAGAGGGAAATGTCCCATTTAGTGCCTGTCTAAATCTCATTAGCGGAAAATGTAATTGTAACCAATTGATGGATGACTGAGCCCTAGATTTGCAGGCTTCCTTGTATTGTTGTAAATTAACTATTTTTGATACATGTAACTAATTTAGCAGTCATAAGATGCAACATATTTAAATTACAGTTAATATAATCTCACTCGGGCAATTCAAATTTCATGGGTACTCAGCTGATTTCTTTAGTCAAAAATAGATAATACTTAATAACTGTTTAAGAGGAAAAGCATATTATCTTTGAATATTAGTTATTTTATATTCTCAGTAAGCCGTAACAATCTCTTTTCGCTTTTCACTCATTTTGAAAGTAGGTCATCGAGTGCTGTAGAAGAAACACAAAAAAAAANCGTAACAATCTCTTTTCGCTTTTCACTCATTTTGAAAGTAGGTCATCGAGTGCTGTAGAAGAAACACAAAAAAAAACTTGCCATTTTCAAATTAACTTAATATGTGGTCGTATGAGCGAAATTTTTGTGGTGAAACTAGTTTNCAAAAAAAAACTTGCCATTTTCAAATTAACTTAATATGTGGTCGTATGAGCGAAATTTTTGTGGTGAAACTAGTTTTAAAAGCCACACATTTACTACAGTTTTTTGTATAGGTTCTCGTACTAGCACATAATGTTTCATATATTTTATTTGGCAATGCATTTATCACGTGACTGTCATTAGAAGTTTATTACGTCATAGTGACAGGAACACAAATGATTTCATTATAACACTCCTGCTATAGTCATCTTGTATATTTTCAATTTGTAGGCCTACATACTAATAAAAAATAATCCTTCACCTATTTACGAAATAAAAAACAATAGATTGTAATGTATAGATATATTTACAATAACACCATAATTTGGGTGAACTATCTGTATAAAATACAAATAACATTGAGGTGTTCTATTATTCTACAATAATGTAAATATGCGTTTGAATAACTGATAACTCCATATTTGTATATGCTTCAGAGAACATCACAAATATATAAATCTTATATTCCACAAACATACATATTCTTAGGAAAAGCATAAATCAGGCGAATGTTACCATCCTGCAACATCTGATCAAAGAATTAGCAACTTTCTTTATCCAAGAAACATTCAATTATAGGGTAAGACTATGTAATCCCATTTTTGTTACGCAAACATCTAGTACAGAAAAGTACTGTGCGTATATCCATGTTAGGTGTACTTAATATATTATATTAACTGTCGCAAATAATTTCTTATTTTGTAGTTGTAACGGCAAAGACANCATGTTAGGTGTACTTAATATATTATATTAACTGTCGCAAATAATTTCTTATTTTGTAGTTGTAACGGCAAAGACAAGCTCTGAAATTTTTTTTGTCGTTTTTATAGGACCATTCTCGAAATGTCTTGTGTGTATTGCAATGTGAAAACCTGAGGAGGTGTTAGACGTATTAACATTACATAACGATATTTATTTAAAATAAAACCACGAAGTAAAAATAAAAATACAACATGGCGGGCGACTCCATTAATTTGAAATTTGGAGAACGCGCAAAATAAAAAAAAAATGTTCTCGTTTGCATCGTTCCTCAAATGAAGCACTCACTGAAATCCTATTAGTTGATGACATCGATGTTGGCGCGCTGGGCCAACGAACCATTTTACTGTTGTTCACAACTGTTACTCTGATTGCTGATACGCACATCTGCTTGTTAGAATTTTGTTACAAGGTGATTGTAACTGTGAAAATAATACATTAATCCCACACGGGGGAGCTACAAGCCATTGGCGTATTCGCTCAGTGTGATGGTTCCAGAGCCAATACGTTTTTTTTTTTAAATCTCTTTGCCTCGGAGCTGAATTTTAGTAATTGCCCGTGGAACTTGTGTGATTATACACCGAGGAGGGAATTAATGTCCTGAAATTTTTTTTTAAAGATAATTTTGATTGCCTGCACTACGGTTTCCTTGCGGAGAACACCGGAAAGCCACATTTAAAATATGTTTTCAGTAGGTCATCGAGTTTGGAATTCAAACAATGCTCTCTAAATAGGTAGGGCTTATTGTCCCGTCAACAGAGAGGTCATTAGAGACGGAGCAAGCTGCTCAGAGAAGCACGAACGGAAATTAATTAAGGCCATGGCCTGAAGTAAGGAACCATGCCAGCATTCGCCTAGAGTGGTGTCTGCAAGCCATTAAAAATCGAAATCAGGACGGCCGGGCCGGGATTCGAACTCAAATCCTTCCAACTGCGAGTTCTAAAGCTTACCGCTTCGCCACCTCGCTCAATATCAGTATCTGTCTGCCAATATGTCTTAAGCGTAACAAAGTTTTATAAAAGTGTGATAAATCTCAAAATAACTTGACGCCGATGATCAGCCTCATGTATATTGCACCGCAGCACTGCCAATGAAGCACAGTTCAGAAAACAAAGGTCACTTCAGCTATTAGTTCAGGATTGTATACTTAAAGCTATGCCCGTCGTTTGAAAAAACCACGTTAGGCGTAAGCTGCGAATGTCCATTAAGAATTAACAAAGTCTGGCCATTAGTTTCCCCAGGTCTTGCTTATTCCTTTTGAATACAATAATAGTATTAAATGAGGAACAAACTCCTAGTTGGGATGTAAGTGTTCACCATTTTTTTCATAATGTTCTGGACATTTTTCTAGAATGTTCTGAATACGACTTTTGTGACCGTCATAGCCGGTGCTTTTTCGACNCATGTTAGGTGTACTTAATATATTATATTAACTGTCGCAAATAATTTCTTATTTTGTAGTTGTAACGGCAAAGACACGCTCTGAAATTTTTTTTGTCGTTTTTATAGGACCATTCTCGAAATGTCTTGTGTGTATTGCAATGTGAAAACCTGAGGAGGTGTTAGACGTATTAACATTACATAACGATAGTTATTTAAAATAAAACCACGAAGTAAAAATAAAAATACAACATGGCGGGCGACTCCATTAATTTGAAATTTGGAGAACGCGCAAAATAAAAAAAAAATGTTCTCGTTTGCATCGTTCCTCAAATGAAGCACTCACTGAAATCCTATTAGTTGATGACATCGATGTTGGCGCGCTGGGCCAACGAACCATTTTACTGTTGTTCACAACTGTTACTCTGATTGCTGATACGCACATCTGCCTGTTAGAATTTTGTTACAAGGTGATTGTAACTGTAAAAATAATACATTAATCCCACACGGGGAAGCTACAAGCCATTGGCGTATTCGCTCAGTGTGATGGTTCCAGAGCCAATACGTTTTTTCTTTTTAATTTCTTTGCCTCGGAGCTGAATTTTAGTAATTGCCCGTGGCACTTGTGTGATTATACACCGAGGAGGGAATTAATGTCCTGAAATTTTTTTTTAAAGATAATTTTGATAGCCTGCACTACGGTTTCCTTGCGGAGAACACCGGAAAGTCACATTTAAAATATGTTTTCAGTAGGTCATCGAGTTTGGAATTCAAACAATGCTCTCTAAATAGGTAGGGCTTATTGTCCCGTCAACAGAGAGGTCATTAGAGACGGAGCAAGCTGCTCAGAGAAGCACGAACGGAAATTAATTAAGGCCATGGCCTGAAGTAAGGAACCATGCCAGCATTCGCCTAGAGTGGTGTCTGCAAGCCATTAAAAATCGAAATCAGGACGGCCGGGCCGGGATTCGAACTCAAATCCTTCCGACTGCGAGTTCTAAAGCTTACCGCTTCGCCACCTCGCTCAATATCAGTATCTGTCTGCCAATATGTCTTAAGCGTAACAAAGTTTTATAAAAGTGTGATAAATCTCAAAATAACTTGACGCCGATGATCAGCCTCATGTATATTGCACCGCAGCACTGCCAATGAAGCACAGTTCAGAAAACAAAGGTCACTTCAGCTATTAGTTCAGGATTGTATACTTAAAGCTATGCCCGTCGTTTGAAAAAAACACGTTAGGCGTAAGCTGCGAATGTCCATTAAGAATTAACAAAGTCAGGCCATTAGTTTCCCCAGGTCTTGCTTATTCCTTTTGAATACAATAATAGTATTAAATGAGGAACAAACTCCTAGTTGGGATGTAAGTGTTCACCATTTTTTCCATAATGTTCTGGACATTTTTCTAGAATGTTCTGAATACGACTTTTGTGACCGTCATAGCCGGTGCTTTTTCGACGTCGAAATCCCGAGTTCGTATCTCGTCTAAGTCATAATTATGCGCTACTTTCCGGAGTATTTTTAGGTTGGTATCATATGCACCCCTTCCGCTACCCCAACTCTTTATAAACTTTCCGGTACAAACGGGCACGCTTAAATAAGACATTTAAAAAAAAGCTTGTCTAGAAGCATTTTTATAATGAGATTAAAATGCATTTTTTTTNGCACGCTTAAATAAGACATTTAAAAAAAAGCTTGTCTAGAAGCATTTTTATAATGAGATTAAAATGCATTTTTTTTCTCAATTAACGACGTGTGTTACGGAATGCGACAAAGCAAACGTCAGAATTTTCCATTTCATCGCTGCNTTTTTTTTTCTCAATTAACGACGTGTGTTACGGAATGCGACAAAGCAAACGTCAGAATTTTCCATTTCATCGCTGCGTTCTGGTCGGCACTCGTGACCAAGATGGGATTAAATCAAGGCCTCCCGGTTTTTAAGCAAGGTCGTCTACCTTCAAAGGACGCGAGACCGGATTTAGAACATCGCAACCTTTTTATGGGCACACGTAGTGAAGCTGGTCCCTGGTTTAGGTTTCGATGTAGCCTCCAGGCCATTATTTTACACAGGTTGTTCAGAACAAAGAGTACCAGTACATAGCGTAAGGTATGTCATTTACATTTCGTGGAACAGTTCCGTAACAAAGGATCATGCGCCAGCACAAAAAAGACTGGTCGTCCGCATAGACACCGTGTGCTGCAGGATATCATCCGCCATTTGCAGGAATGTGTAGCCCTCGATGGTGGACTATCTGCCTGTCATGATATTCAATACATAACTTGTGAATTGCAAATGGCATACCTTATCCTTTGTACCGATATGAGTATGAAGTACATTCCACTACCACCCGCATTTTCCTGTATTGTTGAAATTCTGCTTATGTATTTGGTCTGCCCAAGCCTGTATTAAATGAAGGACTGCCCATTCCTAGACTCTCAGCGTTTTACAGTTCTCATTCTCCTAACNTCTGCCCAAGCCTGTATTAAATGAAGGACTGCCCATTCCTAGACTCTCAGCGTTTTACAGTTCTCATTCTCCTAACAGAAAAAAAAAAAACCATTGCTCGTTGAAATTGTCATCGGGAAATTTAATACTGTGCAGAATACCTTCACAAAAAATGTCTAGTTTTTCAGGCGTGTGGAAATTCGTAAGAACTTGGCCACAATTTTCATAGACCTGTATGAAATGCAATATCNTCTGCCCAAGCCTGTATTAAATGAAGGACTGCCCATTCCTAGACTCTCAGCGTTTTACAGTTCTCATTCTCCTAACTGAAAAAAAACCATTGCTCGTTGAAATTGTCATCGGGAAATTTAATACTGTGCAGAATACCTTCACAAAAAATTTCTAGTTTTTCAGGCGTGTGGAAATTCGTAAGAACTTGGCCACAATTTTCATAGACCTGTATGAAATGCAATATCNTTCTAGTTTTTCAGGCGTGTGGAAATTCGTAAGAACTTGGCCACAATTTTCATAGACCTGTATGAAATGCAATATCACTTGTAATTACTGGATTCTTCAGTCGTGTATTCAACTTTTCCAAGGTAATGCGCCTTCGTCGCCTGTGTTTCAGTTTAGTAAGTGATTTGGTTTTTGTTGTTCCTTCATCCCAGTATAATTACAATTCTGACTTTTACGATCAATTATGCAAATATTACAGGAAATCATTGATTTAATCTTGCTTTGCATTATTCTAAGTTGGCGAATTTAAAAAAAATTATAAAATTATGTTTTGAAGCGTACTCTGCCCCTCAGATCNTTTGCATTATTCTAAGTTGGCGAATTTAAAAAAAATTATAAAATTATGTTTTGAAGCGTACTCTGCCCCTCAGATCACAATAACGGTAACTTTAGTGTAATCAGTAGCCATCATAGCTTAGGGCATCGTGCGAGATAATATAATGAGCTTCGGGATAACACAAATTTGGACACTCCTCTTNTAGCCATCATAGCTTAGGGCATCGTGCGAGATAATATAATGAGCTTCGGGATAACACAAATTTGGACACTCCTCTTGTTCACTGCTAACTACATATCCTTTCTTTTTCAAAAACATTCGAAATAATTCTATATAATAAAATTATTACATCGAGCAATTTATAACCCACGTCTGTGTACTAGTAGATCACATATTTGCAAAAAATTTGGGCGTCGATTTTCTGACTCCGATTAAGACTATCAAGTTGGTACAGGTGGTTCGGAGCCCAGTAGGTACGGTGCAATGCTTCCACGTCGAGAGGTTTGAGTGATGCTTAACCAGGTCGACGTAAACGACCACAACGTCCCCAAGCAGAAATTGGATCTTCATGGGGCCGCCGTGGTGTAGTGGTCAGACTACTCGCCTCTAACCTAGGCGAACCGAGTTCGATTCCCGGCGGGGTCGCTCCTGAATTTTTGCATGTGGGAATCGTGGAATCGTGCCGGACGATGCCACTGGTCGGCCGGTTTTCTCGGAGTTTCTCCCTTTTCTCCCGCCCTTTCATTCCGGCGCTGCCCCATACATAAACACTCTTCGCCTCACCGGCTCTCAAGATCTCGATGTTAAGACCCGCCCCAAATCTCTTCACTTCATTTCGGATCTTCGTTTGATTGCCACGCCTTCGCCTGGTTAAAACAAACGAAGGAGGAAATACTGAAGTTAACTAACCCTGTGGTCATCATCACTACAAGAATTCTTCCTAACGACGGATTTCTATAAAGGGATATAGAAGCCAGCCGTAAAATCTCTAGCATGCTTCCCGAATGAGCACTCCTATTTGGAAGAGACGCAAAATTAGGAGATACTAGCTGTACTAAAGAATTCTTTTAAAAAATGCCTTAAAAAACCGCGAAATCCACCGCATACACAAGAAAAAAATTGGCGACACTTGCCAATAGCATGTTGGAACGCCGTTCGCCAATCAGAGCCATTCCAACCCAGGTAATAGGAAACTGCAGTACTCAGTAGCCAATCACAGAGCCTCACGCAGTGCACCACAAAGCAACCGCTACATTTCATCTCTGTTTACTTGTCTACTCTGTGCTCTAAAATATGCGTGTATACAGGATGGTGAAGGACTGGGGGTTGGGCTGTCAGGACCAGCATTCCAGAAGTCACATGGTGGTCGTTGGGGCCGACGAGGAAATGTTCCCGTCTTGCAGATACGCGCCACGCCCCGGCTGTCTGAAAGGGGTGCGAGCGCGGATTGTGGCAGATCGCGCGAGGAGAAATCTTCTGGGGTCTAGGAGACAGGGGGGTTGGGCTGGAGAGGTTTCGCGGCACGAGGGATGGGGTGGTTGAAGCAGTGAGAAACGAGGTCACGACCGACGCGGCACGTGTGAGTAACGGGCCCCGGGGTAATTGGCGNCAGTGAGAAACGAGGTCACGACCGACGCGGCACGTGTGAGTAACGGGCCCCGGGGTAATTGGCGTGCTCGCCGGGCGCCTTCGCAGGACCCACAGATCATCGTTTACGACTCTCGCGCCTTCTCGGACCCCCTCCCCCCCTTCTATGTTGGTCATAGTCTCGGGTCCTTATGCCGTTTCTCTGCAACCCCCGTACCCTGAAACCCCTCCGACTCGATACTATTTCCGAGCCACGTGCTGGCACCGGTTAATTCGCGAAGGCGCCTTATGCGTGATTTGGACCGTTTTTCTTCGTAGTAACTGGAGACAGCATGCTGATTTGGTAATAACTAGATTTTAAATTTTGCAGCCTACGTTGTTTATTTGCATAATGGAAAAATTCCTTATGGTCGCTACCTAGTTGAGATGAGTTGAGTTGATAAGTGTGGGCGGCTCTTAACAATGAGGTCATGAGAGCCGATGAGGGTGAAATGAGGTGAGAATGGAGCAGCGCCGGAATGCGTGGGCGGGGGTTAACGAGAGAACCCCGAGAATACTCACCGACGAGCGGCATCGTCCAGCATGATTCCCAGTTACAAATATCCAGGAATGGCCTGGCCGGGTCGCCTTGGTGGGAGACGAGCAGTCTATCCGCTCAGCCACCGTGGCCCCGGCGCTGCCTTGTGAGCGACGGTCCGAGAGAAAGGATAAGGTTATATGTGTTAAATTATTTTAGGCGTGTCTCGGCTGCCTTTGACAATATCGTTTTCAGACACATAACATTTTTTCCACCTTTGCCCTGGGCATTTTTATACAAACATTATCCTGTTACATTTTTAATACCATGCAAATTGGTAGTAAATAAGATTTATAGACTAAAAAAAGCAGAACTTGTTCATTTATTCCTACTTGCTATCTTTTTTTCTTTTTCGTGGCCGAGACACGCAGAAACATTTTCTCTGAAATCCCTTTTAGCGTGAAAACGCTTATCACGGTAAATAAAAGTTCTAGAAATTCGATTTTTNAAACATTTTCTCTGAAATCCCTTTTAGCGTGAAAACGCTTATCACGGTAAATAAAAGTTCTAGAAATTCGATTTTTCTGTCGGAAAAGGTAAAAAATAATTATCTATGTCGCTTTATGTTTTACTTTTATCACTTCAATTGTGTTCACGGAGAAAAAAAAAATCGGGAAAATGGTTAAATATCGTATTTTTAAAGCTGGCCTATGCAGTTTTCCTACCAGGTAAGAGAAAATCACGATCTTACGCACGTATGTGGGCTTCCATCGAGTGTAATAACGGCCCACTGTTACATATACTATACATCCTACTATTTGTAATCGGCGCACTTCCCCCACATTTACATATGTAAGTGCCACGGGAACAACAATGCGGTACTTTCCTGACAAAGGAATATTATCCCTTAATTACGAAAAGTACGCGTATTTGTTTTATTCAGATATCACTTATAGTAGCCGACGTCTTACGGTAATTTAACGCGTTAGCGATTAGGATAATGAAACTTACATCCACTAGTTTCTTTCATTCATCTCAAGTAGCAGCCATAGCGATTACGGAATCCGTACTAGGAAAATCTGTTTCTCGACAAAGCCGAATAAGGAAGACAGGTAATGGCTTAACAACTCCATAACGCCGTAACTTGACTTCGGCGTTTCTACAACTATTTTTCGGATATTGGCTAAGAACTGTGCGTGTGTTTTTGACTCGGTTGGTGTGTTATTTTTAATGACGTATTATTTGAGTTACCTGTATAGTATACTGCATATAGCATCGCACCACCGCCTACCACCCTCTTCATCACAACCTTGATGACGACTGCTTCCAAGGACCCGACTGATTTAAAGCTGATCGTCTCCAAATATTCATTATTTTATACTTTTACGAAACACAGTTCAACTTGTAGACTTTAATTGTAGGTATTATTCCCTCGCATAAAAAAATATGTAGATCGCATAGTTACATCACGGCACGACAAATTCATAATAATTTTTTTTTTGGATATATAAATAAAATAAACTAATTAATTTCCAGAAAATTTTACAGTGGTCACTGAAAAGTCTTGTCATGTCTTTTAACTTAATTTTAAAATATACTTTAAAAAAACTAATTTTACGAAAAATTATTGACTGCTACAAATAAAAACAATTTTGTAATCTTATTATCTAATCAATTTTTAAAAAAATTGCGAAAACATTCTTAGCGTGATTTTAAAGAATCAATACAGTAACTCATGGTTTATCGTTTCAATGTGAATTATATTAATGCGATAGGTGAGTTAGTTTTCGTTATTTAAACATTCCAGAAACAGTAAAATTGTGATTTTGACAGGCCGTTGCGTAAAAAAACATACAGAATATAAATATTTTATGCGAGGAAACAGTACTAATAAGTAATATTTACATTTTGAACAGTATTTCGCACAAATATGAAATAATTAATTTTTCGATGACCAGCACTCTTAAAGACATTTGTACTTTTTTATGCAGCAGGGCCATGCTGTTAGCAGAGTCCTTACGTGCAAGCCACGTCCGAGAACGTCTGGGTCTGCGCAGTCGCAGATCGTCTTCCTCGTGAGCTGTCGGCAGTGTCCACGGCTTCAGCTCGCCCATTAGGCGGCGCCGTGATTCCTGATGTCCGGTGTTACACGGCAATCTTCCTCCCCTACCACTCCGGGCCTTGTTCCTCCATCAGACGTGTTCGTGTAATCCCGGGCTGCGTGTCGGGCCCGTGTCGGACACGCGACCCGAACACACGTTGAAACTGGGAGCGAAGTTTATGGCACCGCGTGTTACTGTGCACTAGCAACGCCTGGCCACAGACTATAGTCGGTTCGCGACTGGAAGAGACTTTCTTGAAGCCCTGCTAAATATCTACTTTCAAGCCCATTTCGTATCCTTCCGCCAAAGGTAAACAAACATTGCCATGTTTACATTCCACTGTGTGTGTGTAACATGTGTTCGTACATGCACTTACCCATTATAAAAGTCATGTTTATATTATTAATGGATATTCCACAAGCGTAAAGTTTTTAATCTTGAGAATTTCACACAAAAGAATATGCTATGCCAGCGAAAAACATTTCATTCTATAAACCCAAAATGCGAGTATGTTGATGAATCGATAGTTGTTGTCTATTTACAATCGATTGTTAGTGACTTTCGATAAATTCCCGTACATCGAAGGCAAGATCTTCAGTATTGATCGAAATTGCTACATACGTTAAAATGGCGTTGTGGTATACTGAGTCGGATGTTGATAATAATATGTATATAATTATGTTATTATACCAGAAAACCCCCCGATACGATCTCGTGGTAAGTATATGGTCTTTTTGTGACCATGGTATAGGCAGAGTGTTTCTGACTCCATATGGAAAACTGCTTTTCACGATGTATTTGCAACATACACTTTGTATCATCCTTCAACAAGTGAATGCAAAGCGTATATTTGGACTGTGACATAAATAATGTGGGTTTGAAATTTTCATAGATGAAGCAACTTCCGTATAGAAACCAGTGAATGGATTCAGCTCGTTTAAGTAACTTCGTTGATAAGCGATAAACGTGGCAGTACTTTGAAATCAACGTATTGAAATACAGCAACCAGCTTTAAGCTTAAGCATATTCGCTTCTTCGCCAGATGTTTTCGTGATGCGCACAAGTGTATTTACTGCAGCGTGTCTTTTCAATAAATAACTTAGATAAAAATGCCAGCGCAGACTTTTGTTTTTGTGTACAATTCCTTTAATTTCTTAATGTAGCCGAAGTTTCTTGTGGAGAGGATTGAAATAAATGCTTCGTATTTGCCGCTGTTAAGTATAAAACAATAGTAGGCTACAGATAAAACGTGCAGTACAGTTGTTACGCGGTTAAAGTAACTACTCTAAACTGTGTATTTTATTTTCAATCCAACACAGATTTTGTTCGCCAATGCCTGTATATATTTATAAATAAGCACGCGTCTATATACCTACGTTAGCTCGTTAGAAACATAGCCTATCGACGTGTTACTTTTGTGCGAATTGTTATTTATATATAGAATACATTAAATCAGTTTGAATCATTTAAGCTTAAAGCTACTGATAAGATTTGGTTAGCAACAGTATTTTCATTACTCCTGTCATCAGCCAGTTTCTTCCACCCATTGGAACTGCTCAAGTCTCCAAAAATATGTTATATATNTTTTCATTACTCCTGTCATCAGCCAGTTTCTTCCACCCATTGGAACTGCTCAAGTCTCCAAAAATATGTTATATATTTTTAGCATATTTTATAGGTGTATACATTAGGTATATGTATTGTGCAAGTGCAAAAAGGAGGTTAGGTTAAAATTTTAAACATACATAATTATGCGTACTTTAAATTTAAAACGCGTAACAACCAATTTAAAAACGATACATAATAACATGTTTGGTTGGAGTTCAAAATAATTTTTAATGCCATCAGAACAGAACAAAAACATTTCTTAGAAGTTCAATTTGTGGTTCGCCTGAAAATACAGTCTAAGTTTTATATTGAAATTCAAATGTAACATAGCCAGAAGTTAGGCATTAATAACAGCCAAGCCAAGTGTAGGATTTCGTGGCAAAATGAGAAATGAATTCTTTTTATACATTAGCGTATGTATCATTAGGTTATATTTCTGAACATCGTTTTTTCTTGCTTACGAATAGCAAAAGAGCAAATACAACAAAAATTTAAAAAATGGCCTACAGCTAGTTTATATATATAGAGAACATATCCCTATTTCTGAACATAGTTCTAGCTTACAAATAGCAACAAATTGAAAGCAGCGAGAATTTCGAATTATTCAGTCCCGCCCATTTTATTTTACCGTATAGTTACATATTCCAATAGGCTGTTCACGGTAAGGGGAGCACTTTTAAAATCAACTTTTGAAAAACGTCACTGTTTCTACCTGTTTAAATTTTAACGGGCAAACTGACTGGCGGGCGCCCGGTAAATTTGGCAACGACGGAGGGAAAGTAGTTCAGTATCTTAGCGTTGAATTGAAAGTGTTAGGTTAACATTATTGTGAATAATTACCTTTAATTTTTAAATTTTTTTGCTTTCTGTTCTTTTTAATGCATGTAGGTTTAAAGAAGCAGTAAATTTGTAAAATATTTACTTTTCTAATGATTTTACGATTTCTCTCAACCGACGCATGAATAAAGTGATCAGGCCCGTGGCAATGTTAATTTCATATCTGGTGGATGGATACACAATATGCATACAAGTAGTTCTTTAGCAGGGCTANAGCCCGTGGCAATGTTAATTTCATATCTGGTGGATGGATACACAATATGCATACAAGTAGTTCTTTAGCAGGGCTATCAAAAGTGCTCAGTTTACCGTGCACGGCCTATATAGGGTGCTTCTGAAATCATGGGACAAACATTAGGGGTTGGTAGAGCTCACTAAAACAAACAATTATTGTATAGGAATATATGGGCGGAAGTGACGCGTTGAGGCACAAACACAAAAAAACATAACACATTAACGGAAGCATAAAATGTTCATTACCAGCATACTTAACGAGTGATTCCGTACAGAAAANTTTTCATTACTCCTGTCATCAGCCAGTTTCTTCCACCCATTGGAACTGCTCAAGTCTCCAAAAATATGTTATATATATTTAGCATATTTTATAGGTGTATACATTAGGTATCTGTATTGTGCAAGTGCAAAAAGGAGGTTAGGTTTAAATTTTAAACATACATAATTATGCGTACTTTAAATTTAAAACGCGTAACAACCAATTTAAAAACGATACATAATAACATGTTTGGTTGGAGTTCAAAATAATTTTTAATGCCATCAGAACAGAACAAAAACATTTCTTAGAAGTTCAATTTGTGGTTCGCCTGAAAATACAGTCTAAGTTTTATATTGAAATTCAAATGTAACATAGCCAGAAGTTAGGCATTAATAACAGCCAAGCCAAGTGTAGGATTTCGTGGCAAAATGAGAAATGAATTCTTTTTATACATTAGCGTATGTATCATTAGGTTATATTTCTGAACATCGTTTTTTCTTGCTTACGAATAGCAAAAGAGCAAATACAACAAAAATTTAAAAAATGGCCTACAGCTAGTTTATATATATAGAGAACATATCCCTATTTCTGAACATAGTTCTAGCTTACAAATAGCAACAAATTGAAAGCAGCGAGAATTTCGAATTATTCAGTCCCGCCCATTTTATTTTACCGTATAGTTACATATTCCAATAGGCTGTTCACGGTAAGGGGAGCACTTTTAAAATCAACTTTTGAAAAACGTCACTGTTTCTACCTGTTTAAATTTTAACGGGCAAACTGACTGGCGGGCGCCCGGTAAATTTGGCAACGACGGAGGGAAAGTAGTTCAGTATCTTAGCGTTGAATTGAAAGTGTTAGGTTAACATTATTGTGAATAATTAACTTTAATTTTTAAATTTTTTTGCTTTCTGTTCTTTTTAATGCATGTAGGTTTAAAGAAGCAGCAAATTTGTAAAATATTAACTTTTCTAATGATTTTACGATTTCTCTCAACCGACGCATGAATAAAGTGATCAAGCCCGTGGCAATGTTAATTTCATATCTGGTGGATGGATACACAATATGCATACAAGTAGTTCTTTAGCAGGGCTATCAAAAGTGCTCAGTTTACCGTGCACGGCCTATATAGGGTGCTTCTGAAATCATGGGACAAACATTAGGGGTTGGTAGAGCTCACTAAAACAAACAATTATTGTATAGGAATATATGGGCGGAAGTGACGCGTTGAGGCACAAACACAAAAAACATAACACATTAACGGAAGCATAAAATGTTCATTACCAGCATACTTAACGAGTGATTCCGTACAGAAAATGTTAAAACAGTTGCTGAAAATGCATCCACCAACGGTCACGCATGCTTGGCGACCTCTACATATGGCGTGATTGGCTGACAATGGTGGCGTGCGTGAAATACCCGGCGTATTTGAATCTGTTCGCCAATCACTCCACCGACGCTACCAAGCTTGCAATACTGTCGGTGGTAGCAATTTTGAGCGATTATTATAAACATTGCTGTAATAAAGGCATTTAGCGGCGACGTTGTAAATAAACAATGTGTTTCATTGCATTTGTTATTTTTGTGTTTGTGCCTCAACGCCTCACTCCCGCCCGTATATTCCTATGCAATAATTGTTGGTTTTAGTGAGCTCTAACACCTCTCAATGTTTGTCCCATGAGTTTATAATCAACCTGTATATAAACAATGTCACGTGTATTGCCTACCGGCAGTGACGTCACATGAGGCCTCGCACTCCCGGTGGTCACGCCTCCACCCCCGGGCTGGCTGCGGTGCAGGGTGCTACATATTTCAGAGTGTTGTTGATTGTCGTGGCGCGCCTTGTCCTCAGCCGCGTCCTTGGAGGGGCGGGGTCTCTCGCGAGGGACAAGTCCTCCCGTCGATCCAGCCCGCGCATTATTCATGCCGGCGTCGGCTCTACGTTGACGCAGAGGGCCGAGCGGAAGACGCACACCTACTGCTCTACAAACTGACCTATAGATTCGCGTGAAATTTCGCGATGTTATGTTTATACATTTCAGACTAGGGACTATCCAGGTGGCGAAAAGTCAGTTGGCCCGTTTGTGTAAATCTGCTCATACACGAGCAGCCCACGAGTGGTTTCCGTAATCAGTCAACCTCCGCCAATCTTCAGATAACTCACATGCAGTAAAATACAATCTCCCCATAAGCGGCCCCGATTCTGCGTAGCCATTTGTAGCCCAGATGCTGACCACTTTTGTCCCCTTAAAAGCAGCTTTCCAAGCCTTTTCAAAACCAAAAAATTGCCTTGTTTCGCCCAACTAACAATTATTTATTGCCTATTTTCCTCCTTGTTATATTCAGCACTATTTTACAATTGTTAAATTTCTTCAGAAAATCTTGGTATCGAACTCAAAATCATAAAGTGCCCAGTGCTACCATTAAGTGCTACCAACTACTCTACCATATATTCGTACTGAATATTATAAGTAAATCTGAATACGTTTCATACATAAAAGATGTATTATTTATTAACTTTTCTACAGACACAATTTATGTCAGTATCACAAGTCAACGGTGGGTTTTGTGTTTCATTTAAAAGACATATAATATTTTAGTTTTGGGCAACTTCCAGGTGGAATTTAAAATGCAAAATAAATTTTTTCTACATTTTATGCTTTACAGGTTTCCAGTATAGACACTACTTTTTTCCTATTACTAGTAATGCTTTATAATGATTTCACTACACATATGGATAAAATAATGAAGTGAATTCACGTATGCTATTTGTATTTCACAAAAGTTAGCTTAAGCTTGCTCACAATGTTTCTTCAGTAACAGGCAACAGTTAGCATGCCATAAATGGCTCATTAGCATGCCACTAATACGTCAGCAACGGCAAGTAGCAGTTAGCATGCCATAAGTAGCATACAAACTTGTTATTATTTTACCAGCGGTAGGTAACAGTTAGCATTTTGTCTATCGTCTGCTTGCGGGGTTTCTGTTGAATTCTAACCGCCTTTGTTAAAGCATTGGGCCACATTATGGTTATTTAAAAAAATTAAAGGTTAAAGTCACTTTTATTGATAAGGAATGATTGTCACCCCTATAAGAAGTGCTGAAAGTCATAAATGCGAACGTTTGCTACCACTGCCAACATTTGGTCAACAACTATATGTTTGTTGTTCTATACTTGGGTAGAGGAGATTTATGGTAATTTAACTGTAGTTATACAGAAAACTGAGCAGTCCTTTGATAGGCAATTATCTACTATATGAGCCGTTGGCGAGGGAGATCCAAGACATTGACTTACTGAATGGATCTCTGCCGTAGGCTGAATGTTACGAGATGCCACGAGCGGCACGCCATGTTGAGACTGTATGTTGAGGGCTGTTCATCTTGGCGTGGGTCCGCAGATAGAACCCGCACAAGATGTTGCCAGGCGTTATTAAGTTTCTTGGCGGAAAAATTGTCCCGAATACTGTGCCGCCGGGTGGATAGATCCGCTGATGCTTAGGCACTATATCCTACAAACTTTTATTGTTGCTATGTGTTTTGTATTATTTCCTTGTCCTGGATATCGACGCATCACTGTAGTTTTCTTCGCTTGTCAACATTTACTGATTCATGACAGCGAATTCATTTGGTAGCAGCCAAGACACCTCAGTCATTTACATGTTCGGGCCACGAATAGAGGTGTGTCATAAAGTATCAACCTCTTACTTTTCAATTTAATACAGGCAAGGTAAACGAGTACTTTGACGAACTATCAGATACTTTTAGTATCAGTTTAACATTACCCAGTGTGTTACGTTTGGTGTTACACGTAACTGATACAATTTTAACTATACGCACTTAAGTCGAAATTAAATTTCTTGATTAAAATTGCCAACAGAAATTCCGCACAAATGAAGTTTTGCTTCTACTTTTTATTCTTATACATACTTATTTCACTTCAACAAATACAACACAGTACCTGCACCAACCCAAAATCAACGTGTACCTTGATAACATGCGTACCTGAGACCACGCGTATCTGATAACATGCAAGGACAAGTTCACGTGAGAGATTGGCGAACATTAGTAACGCGCTCGGCAATTCCTGTATCTGTTCCCGGAAGTACCGGATACTTCGTAACAGATACCTTTCTGCATGAGTATCAGTTTGGAACTGGTAGAAAACAGTACTCTAACGACCCATCTCTAGCCACGTGTGGTGAATATTACTAACGTTCTCTGCAATTCCTGTATCTGTTCCCGGAAGTACCTAATACTTCGTAACAGATACCGTTCTGTATGAGTATCAGTTNTCTCTGCAATTCCTGTATCTGTTCCCGGAAGTACCTAATACTTCGTAACAGATACCGTTCTGTATGAGTATCAGTTTGGAACTGGTAGAAAACAGTGCTGCGACGACCCACCTCTAGCTACGAGTGTTTCTTCATTGGCCGCTGTCGTGAGGGGTCTTCATTTTTTATTCGACTAGGTTCCACGTGATACGATCACGGTGTTTCTTCCTGTTTGTTAATGGTCAAGGAGTTGTCCGCGCGGGTCCACACGACCGTGGCCCAGTCATGAACGGAACACACGAGTATAGGTTCTTGAGGTCTAACCTATCACTAAAGTAATTTCTGAAATGCATGGATCTATTACATCGTGTTATTGAGCGATTCAGTCACTTTCAGTGTGACACTTGCTGAGCTACTCCCGAAGGCCCGAAGAAGGGTTGGCGAAATGAACAGGGCAGTCTTGTTTTCACAACATGCAGGTATTCCTACCACCTACAAACCAAAAAGAACTGTTAAATACTTTCTCTTACTTCACACCATTTCATAGATTACGCTGGCGAGTGCGTGTTGATCATGGCATGGCATTGCAGCCCCTCCATGGACTTGACGTACTATCACAAAGATGGCATATCCCAGCAGGATAATGCGGAGTATAATCGGCCCAAGTTGCTCAGACTAGGTTCGAGGAGTACTATGGAAAGTCCCAACGACGGCTGTGGCTACCTCGTTTGCCTGACATGAACCCCCATTGAGCATTTGTGGGACTTGGCGGGCAGGTCCATTCGCACCCTAAGGTCCTGGAACTACAAACAGCAGCTATTCATACGGCATTGTTCAACATCACTCCTCATGTGCATCGTCCATTTTTAGAATCAATGCCACGACGAGTTGCTGCACTTCGCCGGACTATATGAAGGCCTACGCGATACTAGACCACTACCCCATGAATTTTGGCATATCAGTGTATTTCCCGGCTGTACACTTGAGATAGTCGAGGGGAGGGAAAAGTTTGGTCCACTGAGGAAATCAATAAGGGAGGCTCGACTTCTGGCCGACATATGGCCGTAATTGCCTCCGCGACATGAGACCTTGGAAGAAGAGATATGTGGGTT
>NQII01001184.1:621839-640476 GCA_002778355.1 Clitarchus hookeri | reverse complement strand
TCTTCTTCACCCTTTTACGTACTTCCACGGCCTCGCAGACAACCCATAGCACACAGACGCATACACACACGCGCATGCCCTAAACCCACCCCCTCCTTCTTCGTGTTCCATTGTCTGAGGCTGAAAGGAGGACCCTCGTGCAACAGCGACACAAGTACCTAGTTCAGCGCAGCTCCTCACGTTACCAGGGAAATAACCCTTATAAGCTGCTCGTGGTAAACTGAGCACTATTGAAAGACCTTCTTTAAGATCCTCTTGCATGTACATAATGTATTCTTCCACTCTATGTAAAATTAACATTACCTTGGACCTCACCACTATATGTATGCGTCAGCCAAGTGAAGCTGTGAAATTATTAAAACCGTAAATATTTTATACATTTGCTTATTCTTACACTTATTTCCACTAACAAAATACAAATCAAAAGAAATAATTTGAGTATTAATATATGTTTACCTAGCACATTTAAATCAACGTTAAGACACAGGACTACTTTCCGCCCGTCGTTACCAACCTTACTAGTCGCATGCCTTTAAGTGTACCCGTTAAATCTTATGCAGGTAGGGGCAGTGACATTGTTCAAAGGTTGATTTTAAAAGTGCTCATATAATCGTGAACAGCCCTGAGGGAGGTATCAAAGTCAAGTCTTAAGCCTTAGATTAAGACTGTCCTAGATAACACCACCTTATTTTTCAAGACATTGATATTTCTACCCCTTTTTTCATAGTCCGCAAATAAGACGATCTTCGTGAAGACTGCGTGCTCAAGAGATAGCGTTTTTATTTTACCACTTTGTCGAGTACAAAATCTCGAATTTAAAAGAAACTTGGCGGCTAGACACGAACCAGAAATATACATACATGTATTTTTTGGTCACCATGACGTAATGTTTTCACGGTCTTCGTGAATACCGCATTGTTTGCATNAATATACATACATGTATTTTTTGGTCACCATGACGTAATGTTTTCACGGTCTTCGTGAATACCGCATTGTTTGCATATGCTTGAGACAAGCTTAAGCGATGTTCATGAAATCTAAATGCGAACTTAAAGATACCAAATAAGTTTGTCTTGACGAAGTTATTGCTCACGATATGTTTATGAATACCTCACTTTCTTACCGCACGCCCNCACCAAATAAGTTTGTCTTGACGAAGTTATTGCTCACGATATGTTTATGAATACCTCACTTTCTTACCGCACGCCCTCTTCTTAGCGCTACATAACCTGAAAAGAACATGTGGTGTTAAGAGAGAAAAAAAATTGGAACTGAAAAAAATGTATCTTTAAAAGAAATAAAACAAAGTCGTTTATCCGCGTCTGTCTGTGTATTCGCTTAGTACTTCTAAACTACTTGTTGGATTTTGATTCGGTTTTCAACATCATTTAGATAGTTTCTTCAGGAATGTTACTGTGTATAATTCATTTATATGTAATGCAAGGATAGTAGAGAAATATCGAACCGTTTGTAATCTATTCGTAAAAAGCCGCTTTTAGGGCGCTTACGTGGCTTGCGCTAACTAAACCATAAGAGATACATAAAATTAATGAACTACAGAATGGCAGCTCTCAAAAAGGTGTACAGAAAGTCCGCAATATCATATTTTTATATATTAAGGATGACCCACAGTAACCATTTTTGTATTTCAAAGTATCGCTGTAAAAACTAAATTGTTACCGGGCGAAGTCGGACGGGTTCGCTAGTTCACTATAAAATATTTTACTAAAATACATCTTGCCACACGTTGTGGCGTAAAAAAAAAATCATTTGTACCCATTTCAAACTTGTTTGGTACTAAAAACGATGAAATTGCTGTCGCTACATTTTTTCCCCGCCATAAAGCCCGTTCCTCCTAACACATTAAACAAATTGAAGTTTATTTATAAAGTTAATTAGGTTCTACACGACTAATTAGCACCAAGCATTTGAATTCGTTTTCGAAATAATAAGTGTATTTACAAAAATACAAAAACTCACTCCACATGTTCCCGCTTTCTACGTCAATACTGGCTGTGATGGGGCTGAAAATAAGTAAAACCTGCATACATGCCCCGTGAAAGCCCGGAGGAATTTGGGTGGGGGATGAGATGAAGTGAGAATGGAGCAGCAACTGAACGAAGGTGGGTAAGGAAAGTGGGAGCAATTGGAGGAAACCCCACATTATGTTAAGAGGCCAACAAGTTGCCTATGGGCAATACATTGCTACTTATAACCTTTCTGAAGCCATGCTAAATTTATACTTTCGAGCTATTATTCTGCGTAATGCTAACAAAGTTTTACGAAGTCTAGAAAATTACACCAAAAGGACGCAATACCGTAAACTCTTGTGACGCATGACGTATTTGGGAATCAACAAAACACGTCATACACTGAAGAGCCGAAAAAACTGGTACACCTGCCTAATATCGTGTAGGGCCTCCCGAGCACGCAGAAGTGCCGCAAGACGACGTGGCATGGACTCGACTAATGCCTGAAGGTATGCAGGAGGCAATTCACACCATTAATCCTGCAGGGCAGTCCACAAATCCAATCTGCGCCAATTTGAGAAGGGGTTGCACGTCTGTCACGTTTAATGATTCTCGTCAGTCGTCGTTTGTCCCGTTCTTTCACGATATTTTTCCGGCCGCAGCAATGTCGAAGATGTGATGTTTTACCGGATTCCCGATATTCACGGTACACTCGTGGAATGGTCGTACGCGAACATCCAAATGTTATTGCTACTTCGGAGATGCTATGTCCCATCTCTCGTGCGCCGACTATAACACCACGTTTAAACTCACTTAAATATTGATAACCTGCCACTGTAGCAGCAGTAACCGATCTAGCTGCCGACCGCATCGCGTTACTCTGATTGGTTCCATACCTTTGTTATTTGCATACGCACGCCTATACCAGTTTGTTTGGCTCTTCAGTGTATATGAGGTCTTTTTTCAAAGGGTCGCATTACAAATAACGTGAAGATACTGCTAATAGACCATACAAGTGAATCGCCGCTGCCAGTCAAATTACGTTGACTCTTGATCTGCTGGGAATGTCTTGAGCGAGTAGTTAGTTGACGACCGAGCAAGCATTAAGGTCCATATATGAGATTTCGCACATGATGTTGCCTCGATTTCTCTGGGTCCTGTTACAGTGTATCTCCCTTTAGCAGGCTCGGTGTCATGATATACGGCACGTTTAATAAGCATGCTGTATAAATCAAATATGAATCGAAATTTCTGTGTTTATAACACGATATACGCTTGACCAGCACATGTCGACTTTAATTTGTGCAATTTTGATCATTGTTCTACCGTCATCAACCTTCATTTCTGACGCGTTACCTTCGGGTCCCGAGGTTTTGTATTTCGAATCCGGGTAAGGCCTGGTTGATTTATTTGTGGGTGCACTTTTAGATCAGCACGTTAATCGCTTCATGGTTACGCTTCCAACGTAAAAGGGGGATGGAACTTCTACAAATTCAATCAATTTATCCCACGTTTTGTGTCCTCGGTTGAAATCCAACTCCCGATGGACTATACATTTTTTCGGGTTGCAGAAGGGATAATAACACAGTGATCCAGTTATAAAAAAGTTATTAATTTATTAGATAAATATGAAAGAAACCGATATCTATGTGTTGTTATTCCTGAAAAAAATGTAGTGAAGTGTTGTAATTTATTATTATCTTACTTTAAATTATTGTAACCCTACTTAAAGTAACATAATGTAAGTACAGGCATGAAAGAACTAAAATAGTAAACAAATAAACATCATTCGGGCACCCTACAAGTTTTCCGAAGTAGTTTTCCGAAGTCCAAAAAAATGGAAGTAGAGTTAAATAAGTGTTTCTGGGCTGCAGTGCTGAGTAGCAGTCCACTAATACCACCAAAGGCTGCCACCATTAAGCCCATTTACCTGCACACAAAACACTGAGAAAGTAAATGAGAATAAGTTGGCGTTCTTGGGTGTTGTAAGTCTCGTGTACTAGCTACATAAGAGCGCAAACAATTGATTTCAGAATGTGTGACGGGCGCTATCGTAGAGCTGCAGGTTTCTTCGTGGTTAGGTCGTTTCTATACCGGCTTGCATTATGCTATCTGGTAATTGAACCGGTTCCACTCAGCGTCATCCGCTCTACACATCCCACAGGCGGTAGCAGTAAGTGTGTCGAGAATTGTGTGTATGCCTCTTTTATTTTCACGAATCACACGTCTGTGCATTCATACTGAACATATTTCTAATCTAATTTTCAGTATTTCATATTAGAAACCAGATATTATGTCATACGGCATTTGCCAATATAATTTTTTTAATTGTTAAGAACCCGTTTATGTCCATATTTTCTCACCATAATAATAATATAAAAAAAATCATAGGCATTTATATAACGTCTCTAGTAGCTTGACGAAATCATTTTTTGATGCGTATGCCTAATCTAAAAACTAAGTTNTAGGCATTTATATAACGTCTCTAGTAGCTTGACGAAATCATTTTTTGATGCGTATGCCTAATCTAAAAACTAAGTTACTGATAAAATACGATTTACTTGGAAACATTAATTCAAATTTCTGAGCCATTAGCATAAAGTTATATTTCAATAACATTAATGTGACGCATACATAGGCCCTTGACAGGTAAGGAGATCTCTTAAAAGAANCATAAAGTTATATTTCAATAACATTAATGTGACGCATACATAGGCCCTTGACAGGTAAGGAGATCTCTTAAAAGAAGTTGAATGTTATGCTTATATTGTATTCAGTTATGTATTTTACTACGCACTATGTGTGTTCAGGCTCTATCGAATCATTGTTTACAAATAAATCTAAGATGTTATTAGGGGGTGAGCAGGGGTTCATCTGCTTCAATCGGCTGCGGCCATGTTATATTCCATGCGTGGTGCATCGAAATTGATGCAAGATTGACATGAGTGAAAAGTTCAGTCGTGGCCCATAATTCGACTGCTTGATCCTAGACCTCCGTTCACTTAGCGCGAGGGAAAGAAAACATTTTGTTTCTACGCATGAGTTGTGCTGCCCAGGGAATAAATAACAGAAACGTCTGTCTTCTCCCTTCTCTCTCTCTCTCTCTCTCTCTNATGAGTTGTGCTGCCCAGGGAATAAATAACAGAAACGTCTGTCTTCTCCCTTCTCTCTCTCTCTCTCTCTCTCTCTTGCCTTTTCATGTCGGGGAAAGACTTCGCCAGTTACACAGGGGCAGTTGTTNTCTCTCTCTCTCTCTCTCTCTCTTGCCTTTTCATGTCGGGGAAAGACTTCGCCAGTTACACAGGGGCAGTTGTTGGTGTCTGCTTCTGCTAGAGAATAAACGGCGAGCTGACGTCAGTGATTGGTTCGCTGAACAGAGAAAGCCAACGTGTTGTGGAAGGTTTGGAATGGTCGGCTGTCTTGACTCGTGTGCTCTCGAGGGAGGGAGGTGGGAATTTTATATGATCGACGTTGCCATGCTAAATACTATACATAATTACAGATTTAAAAAAAAAAATGTGTGATATAAAATACTTTACCAGGGGTATTTTCCAAAGTACTTTGTCATCCACAGATGGAAGCGAGCTCCGTCGTGTTGCGCTGGAGCTTCAGAGCACAGGGTTACGGGTTCGATACACGACTTAGGTGTGGATCTTCTCCCTCCAATTCGCCTTTCTGCGAAGGTTGTGTTTTTTTTAAGTATGCAATCATAAAAAAATTACTAACTGGAAGATATTTCTTGATGCTAACTGGATGATACGGGGCTATATTTCACGCAGACACAAGAGTTCGTAACTTAGTTCTCAATAAAATACATGTTTTGAGCACAGTAGGGCGTGCCATACACAGGCGTCAGCCAATAAAATACTACTCGTATGAAGTTTTACACTAGAGTCTCTTGTAAGTAAAATAATTTAGAATATTTCAGGTTAAAGTGCAGAGTGTTAAAAGGTTATTTTTTTTAACTCGTGAAATTTTTTCCACTTTGCTTCTATCGAGAATGGTGCTCCATCATAATATCTTTATACGTGGTAAGTAGGATTACCCAGTGTTGTGATAGGCCTATGCTTCCGTTACGTCCACAGTGATGTCAGTCTTTCCTAGCGACTATCAAAGTCTTTTTATTGCTTTCTGTACCCGCATGGCTTTTGAAGACCTCTCAATCCAAATTACGATTTCAGTCAGTGAAATACTACAAGCCGATAACTCATTTAGAACGGTTTTCTTGTGATGTCGGTGGAATACACTTAGAATTTGGTGTTTGGCGCTATGCAATTCTCTGTAGATCTACACAAATCGCTTTTAAATATATATATTTGAGATAATCAGTGTGATTTCATTTGTTTCGCTGGTTCAGTTTTACCTCGGATACCAGAGTGAATAGTTCTCGTATTTTCCATAGGCTAAAATCAGTAGCGCAAGCAAGATTTTCTTTCGTAGAGGTTGACGAGGTTACAGTGAGTTGTGGTATAAGTTGTGTTTTACCCTAAACGCACAGTGCAGCATTAGGAACTGAATACGAGAGCCCATTCCGGAAATTACATTACAACTACAATTAAATACTCTATTGTCCTTCTTTGTGAGTGATCCGGCTTGTGGAATTTTCCGCACCTCTGTTTAATGAGGTCAGAGATAGAACCGCCAAACAACCAGCGAGTGGTTCTTGAGTTCCAAGACGTTCGCTCGACACAAGTACAGCTAGCTCAGAGGCCTTACCATGTAAATATTGAAGGGTCGAGGGGGGGGGGAGAGGCAAGGAAGCGAGACTCATCCCCTATTGATTTTTAGCTCTAACTGGATAAAATTAGACTGGTCTTAAAACGTAGCACGTAGTTACGAATGTAAAATTGATAGATACACTTTGTGTAATAATGGCAAATAAAAATTGTCATATTGTTTTATTACATACTGTCTTAATTAAACAGTATTAAAACTGCGTTACAATCACACACACACTAGAATGAACCACTTTACTCGCCGCTGACACAGGGGTGGATTGTACATTTGTGTTTGTGCGCGTGAGTTTGCTAACTAAATAGTTGTTATAAAAATGTTTAATAAATAATTTTTTTAATGTGTGCATAATTTCTGCTGCAGTTGATCTTAAAACGCAATTTAAAACAAAATTTAGCTTTTAATATACTTACTAATCGTTTAACAGTACAAATGGAGAGAGAACTGAAATAAATTCCTCATAATAGCAGCCCCCTCCCCCNATACTTACTAATCGTTTAACAGTACAAATGGAGAGAGAACTGAAATAAATTCCTCATAATAGCAGCCCCCTCCCCCCCCTCTAAATTCAACCCTGAAAAAAATTGATTGCAAGATCCTTCACTGTGCAATCAATTGGGTTACGAACAGTTTTATTTATTATTTTCGAACGCTTGACTTCAGAATTGCAACTAACTGCAAACCATCTACGCTGATTCGTAGCNGGAGGCGAATGCGGGCGTCTGGCTGGGTCGGGATGTGCGCAATATCTGGGATTGTATGTATATGTGTGTTGGTGTGTGTGTGCGGGCTGCGGGATGGTTAGTGCCCGGGGGGTGGGGGGTAAAGAGAAGAAGAGGGGGCTTAGCGGTGAATAAGGAATGCGTCAGTACGCGATATTGTTTCGTTTTACTGGTGCAATCACTTGCGGCGGCAAGAGCGGGTCGCGGAGGGGGATGCGAAGGTCGTCCGATCGCGAAACGACCCGACAATTCCGCTAAGCAGCGCGCCGCCACCGCCCCCTTCATAACGGCAAGTGCCNGGGGGGGGAGATTTATTGAAATGGTTCTTCGACGCACGGATGCATTTAATATTTTCCGAATTCCGTACGCGACGTGTTGTGGCGTATAGATGAAAGCATTTTTCTTGTGTTTTTTTTTACGTGCACTTAAAATGTTTCCCTTGTAATAGCCTTAGGGATAAAAACTCATTTTTTAAAGTGCATGGGCATATTTGACTTAATAACTATAGTCTATTTTCGGTTTCTTCACACTTTTTTTTAAATTGCGTATTATGAAAAATCACTCCCACGCACGACTTGATTTTTACTTTCCTAGATATGTCATGTATCACAAGCGTTTTATGATTCTTTTAAAATTAAAATAACTTATTTTTAGTTACATTATACTTTAACTTATACTTTAGCTATAAATTATATAATTTACCATATAATTAATATCAATTAAAAATGGAGAAAATAGGGGTGTCGGTAATACCTAGTAAGAAATATTTCTTACTCTGAGAGCACACGAATAGTGTATTTTTCTAGACATGGTCAAGTTGTATTTGCATGAGGCAGAGGAATATCCTGAAAGTAGAACTTCAGCAGGGCTTCAGAAAAGTCGGAAATAACCACGAATGGACTATAGTTATACATCGTGTGGCTCAGCGATGAGAGGGTCGTTTGTAAACTACTGAATAACCCGTGGTTTAGTCGAAACTACTCTTCATGTAAAACCGCTGGGGAAAAAAAATTGCTTTCAGAAGTCATTGCCATCAAAATAGGCTACTAACACATATTAATATTTGGTTTAAAATTTTTATTCATAATTTATTTTTACATCTTCTTATTTTCTGTATGTTAACTTATAATTTTTAATTTTGTTTTTTTTTTAAGTCCCTGAGTGATGTGTTCATAATCGTTTCCCACAATTATATATTTCGTCTCGAAGTACAGCAGAGAAAATTATCACGAAATTCCTAACAGCTAATGCAGGGAAAAGCCGATGAATATTCATGCAGGTGTGAAAACATTTTCACGTAGTTGGTTCTCGTAGCACGTTTCGTGCGAGAGACATCACAAAAGTTTCTCCTCTTCACACGTGCCGCTAGTGGTTCGGAGCCGTAGAAAATTGTCTTGTCCGCGCGAGTTCCGGGCTGTATCAACTATGTAATCAAGGAGGCGAAGACGCGATGATGTGATGTCGGCTCTCAACACAAATAATAGCCCCTCCGTCCCCTCTTCAAGGCACAGTAGCAGATGATTTATTATTGTAGTTGGTCCCGCTTTCGAAATCTCTGCCGCGGCTCTTCCTTATGCCCGTCTCGTGTGCTTTCACAGGCAGGTGTGAAACTAAGATTGCCGTCGACCTAATAGCAAGCGTTCGAGCCTCGAGAGACGCTCTGAATTTGTTAGAAAGATTATTACGTAAATTCAAAATGCATTGAAAAAAACTATTATTGTAGTGACAATGGCAGTAACACCAGTCGCAAGTTTATATAATGTTATGCGAGGTCGTAACGAGAATAAATTTTTTTAAACGAAGGAACTGCATTGGCATGAACCTGTCATTTGGATGGTAACATCCCGACGGAAACACCACTACTCATTCTGGTCCTCTGAGCTCGAATTCGCGACCTTCCTAAAGTGAGGCGCAGGGATGTTGCGGCGTTATCATATTCACTAGGGGCAGCGGTGGCGTAGTGGTCAGGGTGCTCACCTCCCACCACGGCGATCCGGGCTCGATCCCCAGCGGGCTCACTCCCGGATCTTCGTATGTGGGAATCGTGCTGGACGATGCCGCTTGCCGGTGGGTTTTCTCGGGATACTCCCGTTTCCCCCGCCCTTGCATTTCAGCAACGCTCCTTTCTAGAGTCTCATTTCTGTCATGCCCGGGGATGACGGTCACCTACGGGTCCCAGCTGGAAAGACCGTCACTCGGAGGGTGATGTCTTGCCCTGGGTGCACTCCCCACACGCCATAATTATTACCATACACACTAAGGTATTTCCATCAATAGTTTAATAAGACGTTGAGACATGAATAAATTATTTTTAATCTGCCTTTTACTGTCACTCGAGACAATGCTTCCGAAGATGTAAATAAAAAGAAAAACATGTATATCCACAAGTGTATATATTTATATACGTGTTTATATGTCTAGAGGTGTATATGTATATATGTGAACATGTATGTATTTATGTATATATGTAGTCTATATGTGTTTAGATACATATATGTCAAATATATGTAGATGTATATACATTTAAATAAGCATGTATAACAGCGGGAATAGGTTTATTCAAAATGTCTGCTTTCAAATTGATGTTAGCGGGGGTGTTTAACATGTTAGCAATTAACATGTATTTTACTTTACTAATTACTTTTTCTTTTGTTACAGGTAAGTTGAGAGCCTGATAAAAGTGACGGAATGTGTCTTCTGCCGCACCACGGGATGGACTGTGTACAGGTAAAATAATTTTTCAGTGTCTTTATGCATCGACGTCATATTGTGAATAATATTGGCCACTGCCACTGACACACGTTTGCTTTTACGCAAATGTATTAAGCATTAACCATAACGGCCACATTCATACTTTTCTTACAGAAAAATGCACATGTTTACTTAAATTAAAATCTATTTATTTCAAATGAAAATATTAAGTGCTTTAATTAAATTGTAGATAAAATAATGTTAGCGTTTCTTGAAAAAATCGTTATTATTGAAGTAAAGTCACGTAGTAATACGGTATTTATAAAAATATTTAAGCTGTTTATTTAAAACTCTTTTTTTCTGACGACATTTCAAAGAAATCTCAACAACAAATGTTGTCTTTTTTATAAAATCCATTGTGTTTTTTGATTATGCTAAAGGATTCCCGACGGCTGTAATTTATAGGATGAAATTCATGTGATATGTTCTAGTATTAGGGCAGAATTTAAGCACGCTCTGCAATCGGAATGGATTTCTTAAGAAGCGAGGTCAATATTTACATGTACCCAGTTCTGAAAAAATTAAAAATACTTTTTGTATTTACTTGACCTAAATGAGATAGGAGTTATGAACACTACAGCCTGTATTTCATAGCACTTCAGCTCAATTGGTGGACTTAAAGACGCTGTAATGAAAAATGTTTTATGCATTTTCTACCTGTGGAAGTAAGTTCTTTTTGGTAAAAGTTTTTGAATAATTTATGTGTGTTCTTCAAACACAGAGTCGGTATTTAGGTATAGTCATCATCATGTGCAGGTATGTCACTTCCCCCGCCCGAAGGTTTAAATTATATTTTCCGCTATATCTAAGCAGAGGAAACCGCGAAATCTACTTTTGCTAGTAAAACAAGCGTAATCTACAATAACTCGGATGTTTTAATAAGCTAACCTGGAGAAAGAGAAAAATGTTTATACCGATAGCTTCGAGTCAGAGACAAGTCAAGCCCCTTTAAATAACTCTTGTTTTTATGCGTGAACAATGCCGCAGAAAGCTTCCTTTTCAATATTCACTTCCCGTTTGTGTTCGCAGAAAATAAACGTTTACGTCCTTAAATCCAGTTTGAAGTCGAGTTTGCAAAAAAACAAAGTCACATTATGTGCGTCAACTAGTAACAAGTTTGCTTTCCGAGGGCAAACGGGAGAGCATAAAGTATTTCACAACATTAACTATTTGTTTTAAAATATTTTGCTGGCGACATTGTAAGCCTCTGATATTTTTACTACGTGAAAAAAACATTCGTGCGTTATTTTTCAGACATTTTGTTGTGCATAATCCATAAAAAGGTTTTCCTAGGTTCAGAATCGTCGAAGTTATGAACTGATCAAAAAATCAAAATTCACCAAGAATTCTTCCCTTTAAAAACGCCATAGGGGTAAAAAAAAAAAGCTCCATTAATAAAAACATTTATTGGCGTGTTTTGAATTTCCGTTGAACGAGTAAAATTGGGCTAGCAAAAAGTAAGTACACGAAAGTCGATCGTGGCTATTTTTATGTACGGCGCTATCGATTCACGCACCTATTTACGGTACATAATCGTTTTCAGATGTTTATTTTCGACCGGATAATTAACCTACCAAACTTCTGACCCGGTTCTACGGCTATTACGGTTTTACATTGGATGAAAGCTGCTATTTTAAGCACAAGTAAAATACAAATGAACTAATTATCAAATATGGAATTCCACATTATTTCTAGAAAAATAAAGATACAATACATTAAAAAAAACGTAATGAAATTGTGCCTACGTAAACTTCTTGGCTTGTAAGAGCCTATCTGTACTATCGTCTCCAGCACAATGAAATTCCGTTGTTTATGAGAAAAAATGTTTGTGCTGATAGGATATAAGAGATCGGTGTACTGAATTATCTAGCTTGCTCAGTGGAGCAAACTTGCACAGTGACGCTGAGGTACATAATCCACCTACACTGAAAAAAAAAAGTTGCTATTGGAACTATACTTCCCTACCCAAATTACTCTAGACTGTAGATGCAGGTACAGCAATGATAAGGATTATTGGTATCATTTAAATGCTGTTTTAGTAGGTAGCAGTACCTCAAGAACTGCCTGGCATGATCATGTCTGTCTGTGATAGTATCTGCAACTAAAAATTAAATTCATACAGCGGAGCAGTTTTTTTTCACTACGCGCAAAAATAGTTCCTCGCACAAAGCAGCTTCAGAAATATTTGGCTCGTTCCTACAGGAAACTGCATGAACTAACAGAACATTCTGATGATAGTAATAAACTTTGGTTACTGATTTCCCTAAAAAGAGCTTGCAGAACTACCGCGTAATTTTTTGCTGCAGTACACTTTGTGCAACGAGATTTTTTTCATTCCCGTGTAAAAACGAGATACGGCGGGGCTTAAAATAGAATAGTCGACTCAAAAAAAAAAAACTTTAATTTGTGACGATTGGAAAGTAATGGAAAATTGATTGAACATTTATATTTTTTTTTACATAACTGGGCAGGAGAGATAAAATTTGTTCATTCATTATTACTGAAAAAAATGAAATAGAAAAAGAGTAAGTAGCAAATAACTATTACAGACAGGTACGAGCATAAATATATTTGGGAGGAGCAAACCGCTATGAGAATTAAAGGTGACAGACAAATGAAGCACGGCTGCATTCGCACCAGACAACGTTCGCGAATAGAAAATCAGATTCACAAATTATATACGGTAATTTTAGTTCTGATCCTCATGTCATATATTACTTTAAAAATTGCATATTTTTAATTGCTTAGAATGCCATGTTTCGAGGACACGTTCGTATTTTATGTGTATTGAAGATGTTCCGACTTCCAATAATATTTCCTAAGAATGTTATTTTTAATTAACTGGTTATCAATAATTATTACCTAGCATTTAGCTTCTACTATAGTTATTACGTTTGTTTCCCTTTTACGTGTCGCATGAGATATTTACTTGAAATTAGACGATTTTGAACAATATATTTTTACCCATAATTTATCAGGGAACGTGGCCTAAATATGAAGACAAAATTCAAAATTAAGATTTAAAGATATTTACTTATTTTGTTTTTCAGTTCTATTGGTTTGATGAAGCCTGGTTATGGTATTTTACAACACTGCTTCTGTTCCAAATTTGGCGACAATCTTATTAATTTTATACTAATTATATATAGTGTTTTGTTATAATTCTCTTTGTTCTTCAGGCTGTTTACTTATGTTGTTTATTAAGATAACGGTTTATGGCAACACTCAAAACAATAGTATAAAAAATATATTGTGTTAAATGGTTTACTATAGGCCAAATACTCTCAAAACAGGCTAAATGGGTCGCCCAGATATTTAAGAATACTGGCATGTTAGAAAGCAATGCCTTATTTGTTTGGAAAAAAGTACGAAGGCTGTATATCATCACTTCCTAGTAACTGCTTTGAATGCCCCAAACATATTAAACAGAGAAACACGCATGGTTAGAGACATACATAAGCTAAACATACATACAAAGCGTTAGCGTATATTATATCAGTGTTGTAATTTATCGCCAATAAATGATTTTCTTCCTTTTTCTCAATAATTGATATAACTCAAAGTCGACTAAGACACATCTTGGGAACTGTAAATTAAGCTTGGTAGCCTTATATAACCCCAGCCATTGAAAGTATCATTCTTAAATTGCGTACTGCTCTGTGCATTACATTCGAAGTGCCTGCCATAACTACATGAACTGCAAGAGTGGAGTTGGAGAGATCTGGATGGCTCTCGACTTCGCGATGTGGAGAGCAGTTGGGGGCGAAGCGAGTTGAGTACGGAGCAGCACTGGAATGCAAGGGAGGCGGGAGCGGGAGATCACCAAGAAAACCTGCCGGCCAGCGGCATAGTCCTGCACGATACCCATGTGCGAAAATTTGGTAGCGACCCCGCCGGGAATCGAACCCGCTTTGCCCTGGCGGGAGGCACATAAACTTACAGCAAGGGACATCTATTGCATTGACCCGACGTAAATGATGTTTTCACGCAAGGAAATCATTTCACACTAATGTACGAAAAGGAAGTGGATATTAATTCCACTTTGGCGCGGAAACATTTACCGTACATATACGTGGAATGCCACACGTCACTGGTCACTGTAGGAACAAAACTACCTTATAATGCAAATTTTCTTATATGTCTTCAATGAAATGTTTGGAGTAGAGGCATATATCATGTCCTCGGCGAATATATTTGTCAGTCAACTTGTTAGCAATCTTGTATACTGTACATATAGCATCATGAAAACTCACAAAAGAACTTTCAAAGTTGAAATAAATGCCACTGTTTCTCACTCAACTCTCAGCCGGTTGAAATAACCGATGTTACTAAACATATTTTCGAATCTATTTTTTTTGGGCTGACAGAATCAAGTAGTGCATACAATGTTTTTTGGGTTATTTATGACAACTAGATTACGTCTACGTGGGAAATTCTTTAAGTATCACTGAATATTGGTGTTAATTAATACAGTATGAAAAGAATTGCGTTTGGTGTGAGATATTAACGAAATCAATTCTTTTTCGGCTGGATCCCACGTGAAAACGTGTTCTACGAAGGCGACATGCGTATCTTATTACTTGATACTATTCATGTTTGTTCCTAAATTCTCCTTTACTCTTTATCATGCCGTTAGTGACTGCATAGTTTTGCGAAACCTGGGCAGTAGGCATGTTTCGATGTGACTGGCGTCTTCGCGTACGCTGTTGCCAACTTGAGTAATTTTGTGCTTCTAAATAACTAGCCTATACAGTTATAAAGTTTAGAAAGTAACTGAAAGTTATTTTATCACACTTTTTTCAGTTTGTCTTTATAAATATTGCCAAAATGTTTACTTGATTTTTAAAATATTCACTGCTATGTAAACTTATATAGCGGTAATTTATGCATAATAAGCTCTTAGGCATAACTGTGAATTCTTCTATATCGCATTTACCTACACCCGATCCACCAAAAAACGACCTCATGTGGTAGAGTTACGAGCGTTCCATTGAGTAAAAAAACCAAACTAATTCTGGAGGAAATTTCTAAATTAACTGGAATGCATGATTGACTGCTGAAACTTCATCTTGAAGGAAACTCGAGCACGAGAATACCGTAGCACCGGCTTTCCGCCCTTTTCTGGCTTCATCCTAGATGATAATTTTGCGCAAATATTTACATTTTCGCAGCCGCACGCTACAAGGAGTGTATTCATCCGCTTACTGGAGAAATGTTACATGCTTGGCGAGGTACCGGAGCAACAAAAACATGTTTGCGAACTCCGAGCCAGCTGCAAGAATTCGCATGAAGCTAGTGTTTTGCCTGCTTTGTATGGGTGGATGAGGAGGGGGGGGGGGGCACAAGAAACCTCGGAAATTACTTGCGCCCAAGCAACGTTTGGAAACCCGAGAGATACGTTGCTTCGTACTCCCATTCCGTTAGAAAAAAAGTTTTAATTTTCACGACCATTTATTGTGGTCTTTATAAGGTGTTCGTTTGGGGAGACTAAAAACTCTTCGCAGGCATTTACACTAGTGGATAAAGCGTGCATATATATATATATATATATATATATATATATATCTTTGTGCTTTGCATAGTGTGTACATAGACAATTATAATAGAACACTTTTTACCTAGAGACAATAACTGTTATTAACTTTCTAGTCTCTTGCGCAACATTTACCTGTGTGATCAGTTTCGTTGACGATTCGTCAATACATTCTAACTCGTAAAAAAGTAGTTTTTGTTTTCCATCTTAGAGTTTTATCTGCTCAGTAGGGGAAAAAAAGTTGCAAACATTTTCATTTTAAAACTACATATTTTAATTTTTCTTTTTAGTTTTAAGGGTTTTCGATAATACCAGGCAAAATTTAAANTGCTCAGTAGGGGAAAAAAAGTTGCAAACATTTTCATTTTAAAACTACATATTTTAATTTTTCTTTTTAGTTTTAAGAGTTTTCGATAATACCAGGCAAAATTTAAATTTAAAAAAAAACGGAAGTGGTCTAACAGTTCTTTCTCAATAAAACCGCTGACGTGGGAAATTCAGTGCTGAAGATGATCTTCGTAGTTGATAAAGAGTGATTGGGTAGGATATGATTAGCATTGATTTGGTTTCGGAGCTCTATAGTCTTTATCGAACCCACTTCGTTTTAAAAGCGTAGCATGCATGCAACCCTCACTATACCATTACCACATTGGCTACTTTATGCTATTTTGTAAATTAAGTTTTAATTTTTTATGTTGTTTTTATGTTCAAAGACGTAATAAATACATAAGCGCAGTCTAGCATTTTGCTTAATACTTATACAGAGTGTATCTAAGGTAACTTCAAATTACGTCAGCGTAGAATGGGTCAAGGGCGGTTCACGATTAATTACATAAGTGAGAAACGTCAACATACAACNTATACAGAGTGTATCTAAGGTAACTTCAAATTACGTCAGCGTAGAATGGGTCAAGGGCGGTTCACGATTAATTACATGTAAGTGAGAAACGTCAACATACAACTTTTTTTTTTTAATGTGAGGTTCATAGTGATTGTACGCGTCTTATGTTTAACCAATCACAAGCAACTAGACGTTATCTTGATTTTAGTGTAGTAGTAAATTATTATAAAATATAATATCTTAATCGCATTACTTAAATTAGTAAATAAAAATAAAATTTTATATTTTATTTTAAAACATTTACTGTGTATTAATTTCTACTCTTATTTTATTCTTTAATTCTATTGGCTGAAAACCTTACATACACGACACGAAATAAAATACCACAATTTCCTACTCTTCGAAGATGTTCGTACACGGCACGTACACAGATGGACATGAATAGTTTCGTTAGAACACCTTTCTACGTTTCGATACGTACACATTCATTACGTTTACGTTTTTCATCGTAAACCAACCCTTTAAAGTTGTTGTCTCTGTGTATTCAGTCAAAGACAAGCTGCAGCCACGATAAAACAGTACCTTGCAACAGTGACTGTAAAGTATCTGCATCTGATCCATAACAATTAAAACAAATCTGCGCATTAGCCTATTTGATAAAAGTAATATGAACCTTTTTCTCCTTGCCTATAGTTAGTTTTTATGTAATGGCGAAAAGAAATGTAAGGTATTGGTGATTTTATTTATTGTACTTGACTCTTTGTAACATATATCGTCAGGGGGTGTTGGAATGCCCAGAACGATGCCTGGATTAGGTCTACATACATTTATATGCTTATTCCGGTCTTTAGGAGACCTCTAATTTCCAGCAATAAACAACAGCGTGGGTTTTACACCAGGCACACTGTTGATATTAGATTTTCTTAAAACGTGGACCAGGAAGGCGACAACTCAGTCACTCGTATTTTCTGACGATACACGGATAAACCCACAGGGATGCCTTTCTTATAGATTAGGCATGAAGAATGATGAAGCCTGTTTTCGAAGTCGTCACATAATCCGGTTTATGTCGTGATGTGGTGATCCCATACAATTTTTAATGTTTAATAGCTCTAGCTGTGTTACAGCAACTAATCTCGCTCCATAGATTAAACTTCGATACACTTTTGGCGTAATCAGGTGTAGAACATTGAGGTTGTCGCGTCCAGACAAATTATATAATCGCTCCAGCAAAAAAAAAAAAAACTATGTACACTTAACGTTATGCATTTTCTTTTATTTTCTTATTGGCTTATTTTCTAGCTAATAAGACAAAGATGCTAACGGGTAATCACATTATATTGGCTCAGCGTACGTGCTAGCATTGCCCATTGCAGTTTGCCGAGATCGAATGAGAGGTTAAGCTAGACATAACACATATGCATACAATCGGATCGCAGTTTGCAAACCATGGCCTGGACGAATTTAAGCCAGTAAGGCGCCTGCATGAAAGCGAGGACCAAATCCGATGCTACTTGTTCTGAGGTAAAGTTAGAGCAGCAGCCAACGAACAACTGAAGCCCGAGTACACAGAGGATTGTGGAATCTAGCTTGTTTGCAAATAAACGCGCAAAATTTCCCGGATCCTGGCCCACACTTTAAACTCGAATCACTGATATATAAGTCAGTGAAATAACGTTCACTGAAAGTCAGTTGATAAGCTTCTGCTGACTGGCGAGTCAAGCAAATGTACTGGGAACAAGAGACTTGCGGCAGTGGAATTCTCGACATTCAGCGGGAATCTCAAATAAATCAGCGAAGTTCAGTCATAATATTAATTGGTTATCTAGCACTGATTATCAGTATCTCAATTCTCACTGGTTTTCGCTGATTTGGCTAAATTCTCATTGTTTCAGGTTAAGATTGCATGACCAACCTAGCTGGGTGGGTGGTGCATTTCAATGCGATGCACCTTGTTTTATGAGGGCCTGCCTTGGAAAGAGTATCCTGGACGAACAGTTGCGGCCAGATGGGGTTACGTGAGCCACATAATGCGTGACGTCACATGGTGCCAGGTGGCTGACGACGGTGATGGTCGGGTTCTTGG
>NQII01001184.1:602300-621690 GCA_002778355.1 Clitarchus hookeri | reverse complement strand
CCCCCCACTCTAACAACACGAGCACTGTAGGTCGCGGCTTTGAAGACGGTCTGACCGGAGCGGGCACCGAGAACATACGCGATGGGGCAGAACAGGACCTCCAGATAAGCGTATAAACAGTATCTCTGTCTCTCTTGTGTTCTGCCGGGCTGCGGGGGGTCCTTGGCAGATGCGCCGTGCAGCCTGNACTATTTTTTTCTTTCAGAATTAAGGTTGATCATTTTGACGTCGAGGGGCTAGCCAATTGGTTAAAAAAAAAAACAAAAAAAAAAACAAATACTCCGAGAGTGATAACACGCGCGCGCGGAAACCGGTTTGAACCTCCCGGTGGGATGCGGGTCGGAGCACCAACGTACCAGGCGGGAGCTCATAGTCTTCTTCGAGTACAATCTCGGCATACTGCTTCTTCCCTTTCCGCCGTTACACGGGACACAACATTAAGCCTTAATTTTGCTGTGAATTGACAATTTATAAATTATCGTCATTACCTACCGTACTCAGATGTAAGTTAAAAAAACAAAACACAGTTCATGCCTGCTTCAGTCCCTAGGCAGTTGCGATGTATGCCATGCCTTAAATATTCAATACTGTACAGGATTAGTTACCTTTATCGCTCCGATCTAATGCCATTCCGTTTGCGGTGTAATTGGACTAAGACTAGTCTATAGTCATCCCGGAGCGTCCCATCGGTAGGTCCCACGGGACGCGCAAGCCTTCCTGGACTGCAATCTCAGAGGCAGTCCCTCGAAAACCGCCCCATTGGGCTGTTTGGTCCTGGACATTTTCTAATGACAGCTAGGGGCGAGTTAGTACACGGCCCCTCAATCAAATCAAGGGAAAGGCCTATGGTTTATGTTATTGTCACCTACATGACTAATATTGAGCCGCTATAGTTTTGGCGTGCGGTTAAGGCGGTCGGCACGCGTCTACTTGGCAGCTCCTTGGTACATCTTGCTCGGCCGCCTAATATGTGTGTGTGTGTGTGTGTGTGTGTGTGTGTGTGTGTGTGTGTGCGGGTTTGTGTGAGGCGAAAATTGATGAAGAGCTACGGAGGCCGGCCGGCGCATGTAAAACGAAATCGCATCTTCTACGCGCCAAGTTGTGTACCCGGATGCAGTGTTACCGCCTTACCTCTGGAACTATGGGACTCCAGAAGGTGACTCTGTCACTTTATTGGGCAGAACACTGTAGCAAAGTCCAACGCACTCCTCTATCGTGGTTTCGCATGAATCTGGTTCGTATGTTTTGTGAAACAGCAGTCTGATCCAAGCTGTTTTTTTTTCAGCCATGTTGCCTGGCATTGAAATAATTTTTCCAACTTGCGTAATTTCATGACAGTACGATACACGACTAGTTCGAAGTATGTTTTCTTTTGGTAGAAAAGCATTTTAGGAGCACTTTTACTGGTTTCCTGTTTAAAAAAAACTGTATTTAAAACGCACTGCGACGCAGATCAAGCTCCAGGTTGGTTTTCACCGGGTGTTTCGTTGACCTTATGTCTCTGTGCCTCGCGCAATCGTGCCCTGGCTCCCTCTGTTTGGCGGAGGAGATTTTGGCTCTTTCAACCAGCAGGCTTGGGCAGTAGCATCTCGGTATTTCCTGCCCGCTGGTTTAATTTTACTTCTGTGTGAGATGGTGCGTTCAGGCAGGCCGACGAATTAAGGCCTGCCCAACGCTATCTTAATCAAATTTGTAATAATTTAATAACTGATCGAAAACAATATTCCTGACGGGGAAGTTCAGAACTGCTAATGTAAGCGCGTTACAGCTCGTCGATTTTTTTTTTTTTTGTATTTTTAATCGTCATGCCAGTAGACAAACGGGATATCGAACCGAAAGTATGTTGACTTTGTAACCAACTTAGTAAACGCATGCCCCCGTTCCTGGTGTTGATTGTCGCTGTCTCGTCCGTATAATAACTCGTATCGACTTTATGTTATTGCAGCTTTAGAATCTCGGGTCAGCGTCCGATAGTTCTGCTCAGTAATGCCAGAAGACGACGGGGATATCTTAAGATGGGCTCGTAACCTTCTGCATTCCGGCGCAGTGCTGGTTTGTTCCGAGTCGTGCCACGAGATGGTTTCGAACTGACTTCGGTTTCCCTGCCGCACAGGCGTCACGCTACGCCGTTGGCAACCTGCCTTCAAAGACGTCGTTGTTGAATCAGAATGGTTACATGACCTCGGAGTTACGTTCGGAATGCCTAACAAACTGACACTGCTTAAGTCTGGTGTCGTAAGGTTATTTAAAAAAAAATTAGTTATGGGGTCTGCGAAGCCTTAAAAAAAACTCTTAAAACATGTGTGCGAACACCCACAGTCATAATTGTTTATTTGGGAATGTAATATAATCTAGTCACGTAACTAAACTTCTCAACGTTCTACCAGAAAATGAGCCCAATTTCAGAGGGACGCAGTGTCACAAGTATCGTTTCAAGAAAGTGATTTAAATCATCTTAGCGACGATATTCCAAGGTTGATAGATAAACGCAACGTTTTAGTCACCCCGTTTTTCTGATGATAATACTTCCTCAGGAAATCGATATAACAACCTGGTTAAGGTTTTTTAAATTGTTTATTCAAGTCCCTCTCTAAGCAGCACGTCAGAAGTGATTTTTTTTGCAGCATTTTCTAGCGCATTCAGTTTTGTTTGAGTAAATGATTGCGAAGGAGACGGAACACAACGAACTATAAAATCTGCTCTTGAAATTTGATCGCATTATTCCGGAACACGCTGGTGTGGTAATTTTTTTTTTTTTTACGGAGTCACGTATAAAATATTATCAAATTNGTGATAGAAAAAAAGGGGGGGGGGTTTCTGTGGGAGTGTGAATACGAGTGTGCGGTGTAAGGGACCGGAACGTAAGGTCGCTAGGAGTGTTACGGGGGTTAGAATCTGTCTGCAGCATCCCTTGACGGATCCGAGGAGACTCGCCCGCCACTTTCCACCTGACGGCCCGCACACAAAGTGTTACAACGCCACCCCCTTCCCCCTCTTCCGGCTGCACCAAGCATCTCCCTATCCCACCAAGGTACGAGACCCTCCGCGCAAGAGCGGCACCAAGGCCCATCTCAGTATCGGAGGAAACGCAAGATCTTACAAGGCCGCCAAACAGTTAGAAGTTCATTAAGAAAAAATTAGTTTATTTGTAAAGCTCCTCAATATTTTTGACTGATATGTGCTTACGAATAACACTCTAGAAACAATGTCATACCAAAACAATTTTCTCGTTGGGCAATGTGGCTGGAAGCTGGGCTGGAGCTCAGTTTATTCATGGAAGTTTAATTTTATTTGTAGCTTTTTCAATCACTCCATCATATTTTCCTATTACGAGTAATTTTCAGTCCACAGGATTATTGTCAGTATTTTATTTAAACTATTTTTTATTAATAACTTGCTTAGTGCTTTTTTTTATATTGTTTCAAATTTTCAGGTTACGATTTTATTCCCGTACTAATCACCATCAAATTCTGGCAGAAACAAATACATTATTTCGTATCTTATTTGCGTTATCAGTTCTTTGAGATACATTGTAATATGCTTACGCCTAACTGTTGATGCGTGTGCTTAACGTATAGTATCTTAACATTATTTGCTCAAAAATTCACAGCTATAAAAATATTTCATATTTAGTTCCTTAACTATTACATATGGATACACTTGACTTTAATGAAATAATTACTCCAGACGTTAATGGGTTTTGGACGTGTCTTAAAATATTAAATTCCACGTTTAACGTGACTACGAACACAAAGCGGTTTTCCATTCCTTAAATACTTTTGTACTACAGACGACTATTTACACGACCCTGAAAAAATATATTTGAAAAATACAATAAAACAAAAACCTCTATTGGTTTTCATGCACTTCACTTATATTCAATCTAGGTTTGACTGAAAAAAGTTGTAAATCTTTGATAACCAAATAGAAAAAATGCGGACGTGGGTATAGACTACACAAAATTTCTATAATTATTTACACAAAAAATTTTATACTTTTAAACTGAGCATAACTATTGAATAACATTACATTCAATTTAGAGCCGAAAGTGGTATTTATACAGAATATTATATGTTTTTCGGCCTCGTGTAAGCCTGTAACAAATATGAATAACAAAAAGTTAATACGCCGTGTATGATGTTAGCATTCTTTACTTTAGACTATTCTAGTACATATTCCAAGGATTTGTACTATTTGAAATGAGAAATTGGTTGTTTCATTCCAGATACAAAATTATATTATAAAAAAAAAAGTGATGTGAAAACATAGTATCATTAAAACAAACAAATATTGCAAACACCGAAGAAAAATAATACCTTAAAAATCGTGTTTACACTGATGTGGTTTATAGCAGTCGCGTGTCTCTCGCGTCATATTTCACACGGAACTTCATACATTTCAGAACTTAAAAGTCTAAGAGATATAGTCTGAACTTACACAAATATGCTACCTGTATTCTGCATGCAGTAACTTTAATAATTCGTAGCTAGCCATGAATAAATTTTAACAAATGCCATTTCTCTCACTCAATAAAAAAGTTATTACCAGAACACAATTGTGATAACAAGGTAAACATCCGTTTCTGAGTTTAGGTAGGAATGCATTTCTAGTAATGTATCTTATTCTTTTATGTTTATTCATACGTTTATAAGGAGCTCGATGTGTCCTAAATTCTCAATAAACAGTTACGATTTTGGAGAGATGTCTGTCTGAAATTCACAGTAGGGGTTAAGTTAGGTAATTCCGTAATACTAAGACTTTTATGTTACTGATTCGAAAATATTACGCTATTGTTATTTGTCTTTGTTCATGTGATAGAGGGATTCTTTGCATAGATTTTCATACAAACATATTGAAAATAGTGATGTTTTTTCCCCAGTTATTGAATAACCAAATTTGGTAATAAAAGTGGGCAACTTCGTGATATTCCAGTTATTCTGTGTTAGTATTCTAGCTACTTTGTCATAGTATTCTAGTTACTCCGTGATAGTATGGTGTTTACCACTAAATGTATTATTTGACTGTGAAAAATAGTTTTTAATGCAATGTAATTGTACATATCATTGTAATAAAGGCCTGGTACATCTAAAATGCCATAACGAAAAATCACATTGCACAACATATATCACAAATGGTAAAAATAATAAAATTTTCAAAGTAAATTCACACAAACAAAATTTTTGCGCTTGTCTGAAGAGAAAGGGTGTTTGAGCCCTGCAGATTGTGGGTAGCGAGTTCATGTTTCACTTATCTCGGTCATAAGTATCGCCCGTAGTCTATTATACTTTGCTCGAGATTGAAACTTGGGACTTCTCGCATAAACCCAGCTAAGAACCTCGACTTTATTCCAAATGCAAAGCAACAAATTTCCCTCATAAAACGTATCCCCGCACCAAAGTGTGGTTCTTTTGAAGTATCATCAGTGGGGTTACCCACAGATTGTTTAACAGTGATAGAACAGGGCAAAAAAAACGGTAACTTACGCCCGCAAGCGTAGTGAAAAAAAAACAACCCTTTTAGCTACATCGCTATAATAAAAGAAGCAAATCTAAGAGATAAAAAGTAAAGATCGAGAGTGATAGACAAACTGGCAGGTTAAAATCTCTAACTCAAAGTTTACAACTATTATCAAGTCCTTGTTATACTACCGTTCTATCGTCTGATCGTTACTTTCCTACCGTATTTACTAGATGTAATATACTATAGTTCTTTTCTACAATAAACTTTTACATATACAGAGTGATCCACCTAACGTGGACACCCCCAAAATATCCGCAATTATAGCAAATCACGAAATTCTGTTTTCGCTAAATGGTAGTACGTACGGGGACGAGTTATTTGCATAGTGGCTTCGAAACACGTGTATGGAGAGATAAATTGAACCACACACGATATTTTGGCTGGAAGCATGCATTGATTTCAACGGCATCTGAAAGTACAGGCAAGCAGTAATTCAGGGATATAGTTTTTAATGGAAAGTATAGCGGAAACGCCAAGGGATAATGTGCAAATATGATTCATCTTTGCACGTACATTCAGATGTCGTTGAAATGCACGTACGTTTCCAGTTAAAAATCATACGTGATTCAATTTATATGTCCATACACGTGTTACGAAGTCACTGTGCGGCGAATGACTCCGTACGTACTATCATTTAGCGAAAACAGCATTTCGTGATCTGCAACCGTTGCGGATATTTTGGAGACGTCCACGTTAGGTTAACCATCATGTATATATTTTTAAATTTTTTACTGAGGTTGTGAATGAATATCGCTGTTGGTTTTTCGGGGAAAAATAAATCGAGAATACATACTCACAAGGGACTTTAACTTAAAAATGATGCCTAAGAGCGAATCGGGCTTTTTGTGCAGAAGTTAACGAAACACGAGATTATTTTCAATATTAATAAAAGCACGTCGAACATGATAATGTGGTGGATATGTGTGCTTGTGCAAATGTTTGCAATCACTGCTGAATTTCCTGCCATAAAATTATTTCAAGCGAATAATTAATTTAGCGCCTCTTCTTTTGAATAAGAGCCTGTAAATACGTCCTTCAAGGCAACCATAAGAGGGAAAGGTAAAAACTACTGCGGTGTTGCCAGTTTTTGAGTCACAACTTGTAATCAGTATTCATTATTGAGGTGTATTCTTTTACAAGGCACAGTATATCACTCAGGTGATTAAACAACTGTAGTGCTATTAGAGTAACTTTTTTTTATCATCGTTTTGAATAAATTGAAAATTTATGATTATAATTAGCTGTTTGCGGTGAACTGAGCAATTATGAAAACCCTTCTTAAGATCTACTTGCATGCGCATTGTGTATTCTTTCACAGAACGTATAATTTATATTGCCATGGGCCGGATCACTTTATTCATGCGTTGGACAAGTGAACCTGGGAAATTATTAGCAAAGTAAATATTTCGCAAATTTGCTCATTCTTTATCTTATATGCATTGAAAGAACAGAAAGTAAAATCAACAATCTCAATATTGATAAATGTTTACCTTTTAATTCAACGTTAAGACGTGGGACTACTTTTCCTCCGTCGTTACCAACTTTACTGGGCGCATGCCAGTAGAGGAGGTATGTAGAGCCTTTGCTTATTTAACAATGAACAGCCTCTACCTCCTGAGAATGACTACAGAGGCGGTAGTAGTACAAGAAGTCAAATGATAATTGTCTCCAAAAATATATTTAAACAATTTCCTGTTGCCTAACAAAGTTACATTTTCGATCATTAATATCTCACGCAATAAATAGCTATATAACATACATATATACCTAATATGGCATTCAACCCTCCATCTCAAATACAATGTAGCAAGGGTAGGGGAATTTTTTTTTTCCGCCAGAGGATGACTTCAAAAGTGTCCATCCAGTTAACCGCGCAATAGCTAAATGCGCCCCGGCAAGGGAAACTGTCCTGTGCGAGAGAAGGTAATTACCATACTGTTGGCAACTCCGGACCACCACGCACACCGTGGTGTTGACACAAGTGCGCAGTTCCAGGTGTTTGGCGGTTACTGGCGCGGCAGCCTGCAAGGGGTGCGGGGGTGGAGAGTGGACAAAAACAACAAGAGAACCGGACGGTGTCCAGGGAGCAGTGAACCAGAGAGGTCTACACACCCTCCGGTACTCCACGAGGTGAGGGGTCAGAGTGACGCCGGTCTGTTGGCGAGGGGGGGTGGACGAGGTCGAAACTCCTGCAGGGACAGCTCGTAACTAGTTGAAGTCATAACGCGAGAGAGGCCAGGTTGTTTCGACGGCCGCAGCAGTTTGCGGTAACGACGCCTCTAGTTTCGCCGGAGGACTCCGGGAACCTTACAGCCCCTGTGCTGCTGCCGGCCGTTAAAACAACCCCTTCGCACTGNCCTTCCCCCCCCCCCCCTTAATTCACTCCCTATACTCCAAAAGAAAAGGCTGTAGCCGCGGTGGGGCTGGGGGAGAGTGTAGACACTCACAGTGTTGCACTTGTCACAGGTTTACTACCCACCGCCGACGTATATTCTCCTCCGGAGAAATCTGGCCCCGGGTTTTAACAGCCCTCCGGAATAAACCCCCAACTTAAGATGCTACCTGGCCGCAGATAAGGTCTGCTCCCCAGCCGGCGCGGGCGGTCGTAACCGCAGGATGAATGGCCGCATGACTCTGCGCTGGCGTAACTCGCGGAGACGTGCACGACGCATAAAAGCGCCGCGGTGATAATTTTTTTTTCTGGCCGAGTTAATTTGCGTCTTGTTTTCCTCGTCACCACTCGGAAAGGTAACTAACTGTCTCGGTGACTTGCGCATTTTCTGTTGCCACAGCCCTCACTGAAGAGTAGATATGACATGGGAGTTCTGGGACACCCACATAAATTGTATATCTAATAAACGCCTTTTTTTTGTTAAGTTTTTTATTCTAAAACGGGCGCGTTAACACCAAAACGAACGTTTAAACATATATAACGACACACACAACGTAATTTATTATAAATATAATTATGCAGGTGTCCCAGAATTGTCATGTTACGGAAGGTTTCATTTGTTTACCAGGAGTTTTACTCAAGCTTATGATGTAATTTTTGAGACACTTGCGGGTAACAGTTTAACTTAAACACATCCTGATTTTTGGAGGAGGAGGGGGGTGGGAGGATTTCAATTAGAAACCTTTTATATTGGCGTCAAAATGTGGAAATATTTTGACACGTACTCGAATTGCAAAAAATTTCTGCTAGCCTCTGAAACTTAATAATTTCCACAGCGATATCCCACCACACTGGTTTCTGTTCTGGTTTTTGTCGTTTTTTAACAGCACACGTATTTTTAAATTTCATATTTCCTTCTTACGAACAGGACTCGCATCTGATAAATTTCATCCCAAAACGGTATGACTCATGGGTTGGACGCACTCGTCTATCGGGCATTTACACAACTATACCAAAACACCACGTTTTATTGTATGGATGCACTGAAGTACAATTAATCAATCTGCTGCTCAGAATTCATAAGTATCGCGTATTTACGTATTACCTTACTTGTGGCTGATAAATCCATAACAGTCGATCTTGATAAATCCATAACAGTCGATCTCCGAGAGGTAGAGGAACAACATTAACATACTGGTTTTCAAACTATCTTTCCTTGCGTCATCTCTACGCATTACTATGCTCTTAAAATGAGCATAAAACTGTATTGAATTGCCAATGTTATGATCATGTGGTGTTTCAGCTTACTATTTTGAGCACCCGCAAATATGCTAGCCAATCGGCAGAACAGGGGATCAGTCTGTTTTACATACAAAGCTTGGAGTGTAGGTCGTGTAGAAAATAAAGATTAACTTTGCATACTTTTTTGTGATAGGTAACGTGCTCATCCACTTCACACCGGTTTGATTTTTGCTCACTCTTGCTGTTTTTCAAATAAACAGTTAAGTACAGTACCGAAATAGAAATTGCCACATCCCTCTGGCAATACTTGAAGCAGTATGAAACTATTGGCGTGATGTTTATTATGAAGCATTAGTAAGTTCCATCAAGAATTAATAAACAAACCATAACAGTTAATTTTGGGGTTTGGACTGTTATTTCCCGGAAATGCAATCAGGCACACCACGATGTATATCGTATTGACTTCTAAATAGTGTCCTGAAACGCATTCCACCATTGTCCTTTCCACTCACTTTCTAAAATATTTAGTGTTGGTAGTGTGGTTGATAGCGGAGAAGACATCCGATCACAGCCCACATGTGCTCTATGGAATACACATCTGGCGAAGAAATTATGCCGAGCCCTTGTAGAGCATGTTGGGTGAATCGAGATACCGTATTTGTTATTTTGCACGTAGGCACGAATCGTTACAGCCTTCACTTGGAATCATGACGATATCGGTCTGTAACACACTGCCTATTGGGAAAAACTTTATATCTAGGTTGTCGAAAATAGCTTTTTTTTAGACACTCCTTCCCTCCGGCCGAAACGTATCGCATAGCTGTCACTTGCATGTGATGGTATGATTTTCTGTGCCCACTACTGTACCAGGCATGTCATATACCTACCGGAAGAAATACAGGGTCGATCACTGCAGGGGTAGCTGATTCGCCGGAACATGCGCCGTAGTGTTTTTTTAATGGTTCCCTTACCTCCTGCTGTAACAAATGTGATCGAAAGGTAGCAGTGACTATGTATTCGAATGTCGGAGCCAGTGACGAGATGGAGGCCTGTTTGAGACGTATTATTTCGTGTCCCCTAGGCAGGATTTACAACAACCCGTCGCATCCGTCTGTCCGTCATCCGTCCGTCAATCACGTGACCAACAGCCAATCATAGGTGGCCATTAATTCTATCCGTCCGTGCAGTGTTTTTTTTTTTTTGGCCGTCTTATGTTTTCGTATGTTTGTTTATGTTCGTTACAATTTCTTGAAGATTTATGGATAATTACGTTTGCAAACACAATTTCCTTCTTTGCAATAGCAAAACTAATAAAATCATGTTTTATATGCTATTAATTTTTTTTTTTAAAAGGTGTGTAATTTTGGTTATTTACGTGTATGCGCATTTTGGGTACTTACAAACACAATACCGCCAAACATATTCACTTTTAATGGATAATTGATTTCTCTTTGTAAACAGTTTTGTTTGTATTAGTTTGCAGCAATGAACTGATGACGTGCGTAAGAAGAGTGGTTGTAAATCGCTCGGTTGGGAGACGGACGTGACGGGCTATTGTAAATCCTGCCTTACGCTACGAGACACGCACTAACGCAATTAAAATGCAGTACTGACCGCAACCAGAATTGCTGAGTTGCCGGAACGGTTGACTTGATGGGCGACTGTCTGTAGTGGTCTGTGTTTCCGTGTCCGCGACTGTACCAGGCACGCACTGGCCGAAGGCAGGAAGACCCGTCCTCAGGGGTCCTGAACTCCCGCAATACGGATGCCTCGAGATCGATATATCGACTCCGAAGGGGCGGTTCGTTCTGTGGACAAAGGACGTCAGCTCCCACCGGACCATTGCAAGAAATTCTATACGAATATTTCCGAGACTCAGGAATTTATTAAAGAGTATTATCCACTGTCCACAAAGCAAGAAGCAGTTTTGTTTCTTCCCCAACGGCATGTGACTCGACAACTTCATCTAACAGAATACTCACATATATAAATTGTATTAATAGCGTTTATTGATTTTTTACCAAAACAGACTACAGTTGCTGATATTAAAACTTCTCGAACGGCATTGTTGAAAACCTCAGCATAATCATGCGTAGTTAAATTTCAAACTTTACGTGTTGAATAGTTTTGCATTTAATTTTTAGTTGCCAGCGTTTATTTTTCTATATGTGGCATCATTATTTCTGTATATTGTACGTGCACAAAATGACAAACGTTTTTGTCATTTTAGCAAAATGAAGTAGTCTCATAATTGTGAAAAAATTTCCAAAATGTGTTGTGTAAGNACAAACGTTTTTGTCATTTTAGCAAAATGAAGTAGTCTCATAATTGTGAAAAAATTTCCAAAATGTGTTGTGTAAGATGATTGCTAGTTACCACGCTAATAGATAAACAAAACTACGAAACTTGATTTGGTAATAATATGCTAACCGTTGGGATACAAACAAAATTGTTTAATTAAAATGTAACTGTGTCAAAGTTTTNTGATTTGGTAATAATATGCTAACCGTTGGGATACAAACAAAATTGTTTAATTAAAATGTAACTGTGTCAAAGTTTTATCTAACTGCCTTTCGTGACGCAAACACAGCACGGCGTATTACGGCGTAGAAGGTCAACGCGAGTCCCCATAAAACNATCTAACTGCCTTTCGTGACGCAAACACAGCACGGCGTATTACGGCGTAGAAGGTCAACGCGAGTCCCCATAAAACCATAACTGTTAAGTTAAATAAAAGGATTGCGCCTTGGCCGCTTTTCTTTATTTACTTTAAGATACTGCATTTAAACGTATAGCTGTAAATGTTTGAAGCTTTTATGTTAATAGCTTCATACATTTCTGAGGCATATAATAGTTATTAAGAATGAAATCTACGGTACCTGCAGTCTTCTATCCCCGCCTCCGGATTTATTTGTAAAGAGAACACTAATATTGCGTGTATTTTAGATTTTTCGCGACCGGGATAGTAACAGTAATTTTCGTAGTTCACGATTTGTGAGATTGGAAAGTTATTGAGGAAATCTCGCTTTAGATTGTACCTTTATAACGTAGAATTTGCAGTGAAAAAAATTCACGTCTGTAACCTATGAACACCTTATTAGTAGAATGCCTTAGCAAAAACATAAGAAAAATGTAGGCTAATTTTCAAACCATGTTCTATAGTTTACAAAAATTGTTCGATAGTTTTGTAGAAATTTAGAATTGATGCTTTTAACCTATTACTCTCAGGATAGCTAAGTTTCTGTGCGATAATCCAGAAGAATAAATTTCTGTTATTGAAAATTATATAAGTTTGTTTAAAAATGATTTAACATATAATATGTATACAACTTAATGTTACAAACTCTCTTCAGGGAATCATCTGCGTACATGAAATAGACCGAGTGAGGTAGCACAGTTGTTAAACTTTGGACTCGCATTCGGGAGGAGGGGGGTTCAAATCCCTGTCCGGCCATCTTGATTTCGGCTTTCCACGGTTCCCAGAAGTCACTCCAGGGGAATGCCAGGATGGTTCGTTAACGAAGGCCATGGTCTATTGCTTCCCATTCCTCCTCCACTCTTTCGCTGAGGAACTTGCTCCGTCTCTAATGACCTCGCTGTCGACGAGACCTTAAGCCCAACTACCAACATGAAATAGAAAATACATATCTTCTGAAAAAAATATTAAGTAACTGAGCATATTACTAGTGGCGGTGCCACAGGAAGTTGGGTTCGAATTTGTCAGTCTGCACAAACACTATTTCTGGGACGTTATACTGGCACATATGTCTATATAATTTAGACATATGCCGATTTAATAATTATTTATTTACGTAATTCTGCCCAGATAAATACAAGGACTACGAAAATTGCGCTTTTTTCATACCGTGGAATTTATTTAAGTAAACAATTTAGNCTGCCCAGATAAATACAAGGACTACGAAAATTGCGCTTTTTTCATACCGTGGAATTTATTTAAGTAAACAATTTAGCATTTGCCAAATATATGTTTAAATGCACCGTAAACTAGTGTTATTTTGTATTTTCTGATGGAGAAACTGTGATTCACTCAAAAGGTTCGTTTTGGTAACATTTTTTGAAGGAACAGCAAACATTACTTGAGCAGAAATTATTCGGAATTGTAAATACACTGCTACAGTTCGTTGTTTCTNCTGCCCAGATAAATACAAGGACTACGAAAATTGCGCTTTTTTCATACCGTGGAATTTATTTAAGTAAACAATTTAGGATTTGCCAAATATATGTTTAAATGCACCGTAAACTAGGGTTATTTTGTATTTTCTGATGGAGAAACTGTGATTCACTAAAAAGGTTCGTTTTGGTAACATTTGTTGAAGGAACAGCAAACATTACTTGAGCAGAAATTATTCGGAATTGTAAATACACTGCTACAGTTCGTTGTTTCTTTGTCAATGACACCAGCAGGTACGAAGAAACCTCGGTTTACGATAGTAATTGTGATCTTCCCACTGAAAAAAAAAGTGTTGAGATTAAACAAACTGCAAGCTTTCTCGGTTTTCCACACGCGTTGTATATATTTACCAAAAGATACAGCAAATAGTCAATTCCTACTAGTGTGTCGATGTAAATATTACATCAACAGTGTTTCTAATACTTCTTNGATACAGCAAATAGTCAATTCCTACTAGTGTGTCGATGTAAATATTACATCAACAGTGTTTCTAACACTTCTTAGTATTATTTAACAGTTTGCATATAAAGGTGTGGTTTGTGCTGTTATGTTTACAAAAGATTTACATACAAGCGCTTGTGTAAAAAAAATCTCTACCTTACCTTCTCTCACGAAAGCACTTCAATTTTTCTTATGCTGACATGTTCTCCCTAGACACTGGAGATGGGGTTTATGATAGCGAGTCAATATTCAAACAGAGCACAGTAGGCCTTCTGGGAACAACTTGTATCAATTCACTCAACACGACTTACATGCAGTTTCCAACCTATCCAATTAATTGATCGGGCGAAGGGTCATCACCACTGGGACGGAAGAGCAACAAATATTACAGACAATTCACTTGGTTTATAAATCACAGATCCTCTGCAGTTTGCTGAAGGGACACACGTCTAGTGTCGCTGGTTTGTTTGCCGGCAAGTGTCGGCGTCATGTTTTCAGGTGTCCAGAAGTTTACCCTCGTATTTGTNTAGTGTCGCTGGTTTGTTTGCCGGCAAGTGTCGGCGTCATGTTTTCAGGTGTCCAGAAGTTTACCCTCGTATTTGTCGTCACTTCGATGTGTTGGCAAAAGGCGTAACCACTCGCTTACATGTTATCGCTAACGTTCGATCGTATTACATGTCTCGCATTTTTATGAACTTGTAAGTGTAACGCTACAGCAAAATTCCCGAGAAACTCCGTGAAGCAAAGACAAGGTGCCTGCGTAACATTTGAGGAAACGTTTATTCGTCATTCCACATGAATATTTGTGGATTCTTGGCTGAATCAGGAGTAGCACAACAGAATGACGCTGCCATTTTCGTCTGAGTGACAAAGGTACATATGCCTAGTTGTTTCTGGATGGTTTGAAGAGTGTTATATTTTGAGTGGTGTGGTTTGGGTGGCTCTTAACATTGGGGAATGCATAGGGTTTAACGTCTCTTAGACGACGAGTTCATTACACGCGGAGCAAGATGCTCAGAGAAGCAGGAACGGGGAAGAAACCGCCCCATGGCCTGCAGTAAAGAACCAACCGAACATTCTCCTGTAGTGATTTTAGGGAAATTGTAGAAAATCGAGATAAGGATGTCCGGACAGGTATTAGAACCCAGGTCCTCCCAAATGCGAGTCCGAAGGTTTTGCCACCGCAACACCCCACTCGATTGCGGGGAATGTGCGGAGCGGATTTTATTGGGCGATTATCCCTCCCTTCCGGAAATGAATATATTTAATTTATTTTTTTAAATAATTTGAATTTAATTTAATTTATAGTTTTTTTATTTAACCGGAAGCCATATAAGGAGAGGGCTATTCAAATTCAAAACAACTATTCATGATACTGAAGCTATGAGGCTACACTAAAAAAATCTAAATGTACTAATCCCAAGAATTTCTTGAATTTTCAGTGTGGTTGGGTTGTTTCAGTTGGTGATTTATGAGCTGTTTAGTTTGGAAGGATTTCGTCGATATGCTCTGGACTCAGGGTGAAGTGGCCGTAATCACAGCACAAAGGCTGTTAGTGTGCACTTTGTCGTCATCTGGGGAAAAAAAAAAAATTTACAATGTAAAAAAATTGTAACAAACGCCGTTAACTGTAATGGAAGTAAGGAAATGATACTACATTTGAGGCTGCAAATTTTGGATTGTTGAGCATCCCTTCTACTCAAATTACGCAGTTTACTCTTTCTTAACAAAACGTATAAAGACCACTGTGGATGTAGAAAAAAACTTTACCATTTGCCTTTTTTTTCATTGTATGTATACAGTGATGTGGTACATTTCCGAATCATTCCTTAGAGTGTATGACTGCTAGTGACAGCCTATATTGTACTTATACGTGTCCCTCTGAAAGATTTAACTGTCGCTCACGTCAACGAACTNAACTGCTAGTGACAGCCTATATTGTACTTATACGTGTCCCTCTGAAAGATTTAACTGTCGCTCACGTCAACGAACTGCACCTCAGTCTGGGTGGTCTGCGTCTAGCCACCAGGTCGACGTGGTAGCCCTACTCCCTTCCCAACGGCCCTTTGAAACCTTATCCCCGCACTGCCGTCGTACTTGGCTCGCTCTTCCGCTCGTTGCCGACGGCTTCGTTGCACCGGGTTATTACGTACCGGGAAAGGTGGAGAGCAAAGGGACCAGCTGGCAAGCGTCGGTCTTTTCAAGACTCTCTGCGCCCAACCTGTATTTTTTTTCTTCCCTTCGTAACTTCCCCCTTTAAAAAAACGCCCCTTCCCTCCCAACCCGTTGTTTCTTTCTGTTCGTCGGCGACTCCCACTCCCCGGGACGGGCCCCAAAGTTGTTATTATGTACTCGCGGGANTAAGGCCGGCAGGGTCGTCATGCCGCTGCTGTACAGCGTCGTCAGCTACCAGGTGCCCGCCGACACGACGACCGGGATGCGACATCCGACCTTAGCACGTAAGTCCAGCTACTTCCACTTCTGCACGTCGTCGAGGGACACGGCGACTCCTCTGACCGCGGTGGGCCTCGAACCAGTGACCCGGCGTCTGCGTCATGTGGTGGATGCGCCTCAACGTCACTAAAGTCAGCCTGGAGCTGTTGTTTCCCAGGTGCGAGACCGAGGAGCGCGGGAGCGATAAGGACGAGACTGCCGCGAGCATCGATTGCGCAATCGCCGCTATACGTGCAAGGCTTTGGACTTGCGCGTAGTGTTCTCGTCGTGATGCGTGTAACCACGGGACTTTAAATCGGTAACCCTAAGCTTAATGCAGAGCCCTGTGCTAGTTTAACAGACATTTGCCTAGTCTGAAAAAAATCGCCTTTGTCCTTCTGTTGAAGAGCTTGAAAAATAGTGTTTGCAACAAGCGTGATGTGTTGAGAGTTGTATTCCACCCTAGCTTGAAGTGTTATTTATTTTTGTGTGTAACCAGATTGTGCACACGTGAAGTAGTTTGTTTATATGAAACGTGTATTATTGAGAGACGGCAACCCAGTTTAGGCGGCAGGTATACGGGCGCCATAAGGCCACCCCGCTAGATTTTTTTCTGCATCCACCTTTTATTTTTTAGTGTATATGTTGAGGAGATAGGAGTGAAGTGAAGCGATTTGTGTGGCTCTTAACGTCGAGGTCTTGTGAGACGATGAGGGAGAAGCGAGGTGAGTAAGGAGCAGCGCCGGAATGCTAGGGTGGGAGAAATAGGATATCGCCAAAAGAAAACCCTTCCGATCAGCGGCATCGTCCGGCACGATTCCCACATGCGAAAATCCGAGAGCAACCCCGCCGGCAATCGAACCCCGGTTCGCCGAGGTGGGAGGTGAGTAGTCTATCCACTACACCACCGTGACCTCTCGAGGGAGACAGGAATTTACTCTTTATACCAGGTACCTTTCTGCTACATTTGGAAAATCTTACCGTTTTTTTTTNCTCGAGGGAGACAGGAATTTACTCTTTATACCAGGTACCTTTCTGCTACATTTGGAAAATCTTACCGTTTTTTTTTGTTAGTTGATTCAAAAACTGATCTTTACAAAAATGAAAAGGGCAAACAATAAGAAAATACCCATCGCNTTTTTTTTTGTTAGTTGATTCAAAAACTGATCTTTACAAAAATGAAAAGGGCAAACAATAAGAAAATACCCATCGCTTGCCTTTAATGGGAATAGAACCCTGTACTCCGTCGGGACCGAATTTGCAGCCTTCCGAACCTGATTGCGTTCCTTCTTATACGAGAGAATCTAATTAATCTTAATTTAGTAGTTGCTTCCATATAGTCGTAGTGTGTGCGCTATTATTTTCATTGATTTCGGAAATTTTGAAGTGACAGTATACTGGAAAAACAAAAAAAGAAATTTTGCCGCCCATTACTTATAAAATGAAGTAGAAATATTTTAATTGAAAATTGCCGTAAACCAGTGCGCAGTTTTTTCCTCCGTTAAATTTCATGCACTTCTTGCTAGTGGCGTTCACTTGTTTCAAACGAAGTAGTATTTTTCCAGGACATTTTTATCAGCTGCTCGAGAAGGTCAACTGTATGCGTTTGACTGGCTCCGTGCTTCACCACACAAGAAATGTAGTTCGCTTCGGAGGTGTTTACATTTGCTAGTCAACAGAACTAGGAAAATTGTAACGAGCCGTAAAGAATGTCGGAAACAAATTCCCTTACGTTGTGTAAAGGTATTCTGCATGTTTTTCGGTGAGGCATTTGGAATATTCTAATCAGAAATTTGTGAACAGTGCCGTGAAATACACAAAAGGCCTCGTATTTTGCCGGTACCTTTTTTGTACGTAATAATAATTGACTAGTTTTTAGTCTGCCTGAAAACTGGTTATTATTTATGCAACACACATAAGAACCGTTTAATGTTCCCAATTAGCCTCAGAAACTTTTCTTCTATTTAATGTATGTTTATTAGTAAACACATAAATAATTTTCACCGTGTTCCTATGCTCGTTTAAGTAACAACTTACACGTGAAGGGAATAATAATCTTCGTATGTATGGGAGCATTTTAGTTTATTTCTAGGTAATTATGATATAATGAAGTGCAGTCAGTTTATGTGCAGACTTGTTGCTTGTGTAGTGGTTTTTGCATCATTACGTTTTGTGTTAAAATAGTGAATTTCGCATTGCATTTCATCGAGAGAATAAATAACGAAAGAAAGAATGAAAGTATTGCACGCTTCCAATCGAGTCATTTGTGATGCATGTTACGTTATACCCTGGGAAAGAGCAGCTAGTGTGCAGTTTATCATCAATGCTACATCTGTGAGGCCGACGATTAAAACGTTAATGGCATAAGCTCAATATCCAAGCATGACTCGTGAATTTATGAGCAACTGGTCTGTCAAGAACTGGTTCGAAGCCTGCTGTATACAGGTAATCCCGTTTTTTTTTNTCGTGAATTTATGAGCAACTGGTCTGTCAAGAACTGGTTCGAAGCCTGCTGTATACAGGTAATCCCGTTTTTTTTTAGCATTCAACATATAGGCATATAATACTTAGGTATGGTAAAACAGAAAAAAATATTTTCGTTTATTTTTATTTTAGAAATAGAAGTGTCACTAAGTTGTATTGTAAGAATGGCATTTAGAACGTTCGATGTAAATATACGGTTTTCTTATCCACAAAATAGCCGTTTTATGTTGCTAGGTATTTTTGGGTGTTCTGTTTTAATGTACTTTCGTTAATGCCAAGTAGCTTACGTGCACTCAGTTTTATTTGCCTATCCACGCATTTTGTGCGCTTCAATCTAAAACAGATAAGTTCATAAAGCACTGATAAATTCACATTGCGAATTCAGTTCCAAGAAGTGCTATCGCCTCTTTCATTTTTCACTTTTATGGGTGTATTTTGTTGCAAGAAACTGGGATTTTGAATTTTCTACTTCTTCCAAGTAAATTTATTTATCACTGAGGAGTATACAGCAGTTTTCAGGAATATGACATTTTTTGAGAAATTTTTTTTTTTTTAATGTTTTAAAGTTTGTGTAGGCATTCTTATTATATTTTAAAGATTCTTTGACACAACACACACACACACACACACACACTCTATATATATATATATATATATATATATATATATATATATATATATATATA
>NQII01001184.1:535272-601203 GCA_002778355.1 Clitarchus hookeri | reverse complement strand
CCCCACGACGCCAATCGCGGCGTCAAACCATACGTAGCCTACATAGAAAAAGGGGAGGGGAGTTTGTCTCGTGAGTTCATGTACCAGTTAACCTGTTCAAGTAACAATAAAACTCGATTATGTGAACTCGCAAATTAAGTGTAATTTATTAGTAAATTGGACCTAGAGACAACAGTGTCGACGTATTCCTACGCCCTATCACTGAGGGCTAGCATCAAGTGCTGGGGCCTCACGCCGCAGAGCAGATTCAATACCTACTTCCAAACTTCAGCATTTGGCAGGTATCAAACACTAAAATTTTGATTTCGACATGCCATAGTACAAACATTATACCGTCTAAAATTGTCTTATGCGAGGAGACACTATGTATACCAGTAAAACCGTATTTCCTGAAAATACAAAATCCTTTTTTTTAGTGCCCAACGCTCTTAATCTCCGTTTACAGCGGAGCAAGCACAAGCGAACACATGCGGACCAGTGTAAGGAAACCATGCGCACATGTTTTCCATCATTCATTTTTGTTCGATTCGGAGCTGTTCGCCTCTTGTAAAGTCACAAAGATTCACGTTTCGAAAAACCGCTTGTGTTAATGTTACACCTACTGGTAATGAATGCGATCAACAATTGTTAAAGGCTGTTCACACGGTAAAGTAAGCACTTTTGAAAACATCCTACCTGCGTATGTTTTAACGGGCACACTCACTGGCATCCGCCCAGTAAAGTTGGCAACGACTGAGGGAAAGTAGTTCCACGTCTTAGCGTTAAATTGAAAGTAGTAGTAAAACATTTGTNAGTAAAGTTGGCAACGACTGAGGGAAAGTAGTTCCACGTCTTAGCGTTAAATTGAAAGTAGTAGTAAAACATTTGTAGATACTGGAAAAAAAGCTATTTGACTTTTTTTTTTTGTCGTGCACATTGAGTGTAAGAATAAGCAAATTTTAAAAGTATTTACTTTGATGATAAATTGTACATTTTCACTTGNTGGATACTGGAAAAAAAGCTATTTGACTTTTTTTTTTGTCGTGCACATTGAGTGTAAGAATAAGCAAATTTTAAAAGTATTTACTTTGATGATAAATTGTACATTTTCACTTGACCAGCGCATGGATAAAGTGATCGGACCCATGGCAATGTTAGCTGTACAGAATACACAATGCGCATGCAAGTAGATCTTAAGCAGGGCTTTCAGAAATTCTCAGTGTACCGTGAACAGCCTTCAAGCGATGTTCGTGAAATCTAAATGCGAACTTAAGACACCAAATAAGATTGTCTTGTTGAAGTTAGTGCTCGAGATATGTTTGTGGCTACTGTCCTCACATACCGCACGCCCCCCAGATCTACAACACTTCAATGAATAGAGCCTGTGACGTTAAGAGACAAAAAAAAAACAGGAACTTAAACAATGTGTCTACTATAAAATATTTTATCAAAATACAACCTGCTACACGCTCTGACGTAAAAAAAAGTAATATTTTGTACCCACTACAATGAGTTTGGTGCTGAGAACGAGAATATTGATAAAACCATTTTATAGTGATTATTGAAAGTATTGGTATTTTCGATTTCGCAAATGGTAAAAATGCTGTTACCAGGTTGACCGATATAACTTATATTTGCTATGGCGTCTATACCTTGCGACACCTTTTCTTAAATAAATATAAAAATTCCGGGGAAATGCATTTCATCGCCACCTATGTGATTACCACGTTTTTAAATGAATATGCTGAGTACACAACGCATTGCTTTAGCCCAGTTGAATTATGATAAAGGAACGCAGTACTATAATCGAAACTCTTACATAACGTGTAGCCTTAGTTTGTAGGTAAACGTTTTTTTTAGTATATAAAAAATTGCTAATCATGGCTCAGTGTGTAAGTGTAAGTGCAGTGTATTTTTCTAAGCAGTTTATTCGAGAATTTACTTCGCTTCCATCTCTCATCCCAAGGGTGATCCAGTTTCGTTGCAAGTAATTCTCTGAATTACCAGCAGACGTTATAGTACAAAATGTATTTAAGAAGTCACTTTCTTGAACTATATAAAAATATTCAATTAACGTTAGTAAACAACTCCGTATATGCTATCAATTTCGTATTAAAGAACTCATCTATTCAAAATATAAAGGTTTTTTCATGTCAGTAAAGGGGTTACGATTTATATTTATGCCTCCTCCCTTTTCTCTTAATTTGCTCTTCCTAGAACAGTATTTTCCCTTCATTTTAATTTCATTTCGTTGCTAGAAATGCTATTGTGTTGAAGCAAACAATAGCTTATTTTTCTGTTCCTTTTTGTAGTTTCTTTTCCACGAAGCGAATGATATACGAAGTGCATTAAAAAATGGGTTGTTTTGTTTTCGTCTGGAGAGTTCTATTATACCCGCTCTTTTCTAGTTATAAACTGAAGCTCCATTCGAGTGTAATTTTCGAGTCTGTTGGCCTTCATTCTTTTCGATAGTGACAGAAGTCTTCAACGCACAATTTGCGGGTTATAACTCAAATGAAGGATTGAGATATCTTACTTTCGCTTGAGGAGAAGAAGCCGCGACGTTGTTCCGATTCAAGTCTTGGCGCCGGTATGTATGTGCGAATAGCGGTGAAGTGATCACGTGGTTCCGAGCGTTCTATGCAATGCAGCCCCAAGCATAGACTTGAGATGAGGTGGATCCGTCTTGTGCGCATTTATCCACCGCTTACTCGCCAATCGCCGGTGCAACTGTCACACGGGCAGTAGTGAGCAACGCGTTTGTTTACATTCGATTTTCCAACACACCTGTTTTTTTTTTATTAATGATACACTTTGACCTAGTCGAATTTATTCTGTTCGCTCTAAACCTGGATTACACGAAGCTTGAAAACATCTCAAAGTTCTTATTTACGTTAACAATGTTCTAACTATTTTGTTTTAGAATACAAGCGCCGGCAGACGCTCGAGGTAATGGCTAATGAGTATGCGCATTGTTCCGGCCTGTTTTACGACACAAGGGAGGAAATAAAACCGCTGCTTACTTACATTGACGCCACCTTTTACTATTTATTATTTCGTTTGTGAAAGTGGGTCAGTTTTCGCTACTTGCGAAATCTGAGGTTGGTAAAACTGTGATGGTAACAAAAAAAACAGTGTTATCTGGAAGAAAAAAATATTTCATTGAAGCCCGTAGATGCAACTTGCAGTCTCCACGGACTGAATAATAAACAAGGCCTTTGAATATAAGCAAATGGGCTGGGGAAAATACCCTTCACACGCCGAACAGAAAATCGAAAATTGTGGTTCGATGCGTCATTTTATCTCCGTGACTTCCTCTGGCCGGGCGAGCGTAGCATAAGCAGGTGCGTTCCGAAACAATTCAGCCGACCTCCCCGGGGCGCGGGGAAATCACCGATTCGCTACCCCTGAATCGCGCCCACTCGTTACGTCTCCCGAGGAGCCGGGAGGGGGGTGGGGGGCGCCTACAAATTCGCGGGCGGGCGTCCCGTCAGAGGCCTCCGCGCTCGCTCGTTATGCTAATGTCCCGGGCACCCGTGGAAAGTGNCCCCGCCTCGGACACACCCCCCGACCCGCATTACTGATGACCTACCCCCTCCGGCACCACCCCTCCTCATTCATCTTCCCTCGCGCCGGCCGGACCTAGCTTTTCAATTACGTCGCCCCGGCGTCCCCCCGTCGCGAGCAACGACTGATGATTTATTTATGAAAAAGGCAGGTGCCTGGCCGTGTCAGGGAGAACCCTTTGGCGAAAGCTATTTAGTGATGTGTATTATCGTTGGTGATCGTGGGAGATCAGATACTGCGTGTAAGTAGCTGGGGTTAATTTGCAATCAGGTGGCCTCTGAGGCAAGCTGTGAAATGCCTAATTTTAGGACTTTCGTTACAAAACTGAGAAAAAAAAACTGGCTTCACTACGCCAGTCAGTAGCTGTGCCAGTGACCAGTCACCACATCCCAAATACGTAGCCAAAAAGGGGCCGCGGTGGTGTAATGGTTAGACTACTCGCCATCAACCCAGGTGAACTTGGTTCGATTCCTGGTTGGGTCGCCCTCCAGATTTTCGCGTGTCGTAATCGTGCCAGACGATGCAGCTGGTCGGCAGGTTTTCTCAGGATATCCCGTTTCCTCCGCCCTTGCATTCCGGTGCTACTCCATACTCACCTCGCTTCACATTCATCAGCTCTCAAGACCCCGATGTTAAAAGCCGCCCAAATATCTTCACTCACTCGCGTAGCAAATCAGGTGGAATTGAAGGCACTAACTCAAGGTGATTTTTTTTTTCGGTGATTTTGCCATTCTTATTAATAATCTGTCGCTAAACAACTGCATAATTATTCTGAACTCAGAATAAAACTTCTCTTAATGCAAAAAATAGGAAAGATATCACATGATCCAAGCAATGAAAATAAAGTAGATACGTTGTCTTAAAATACCAGATTTTCAAATGATTTAATTTCAAAATATAGACTATTTGAGACAACACAAAAAATTCACAATAGTTTTATTTGAGCGGAGATACGTAATCTCTGAAAGTTTNATATAGACTATTTGAGACAACACAAAAAATTCACAATAGTTTTATTTGAGCGGAGATACGTAATCTCTGAAAGTTTTTTGGATATTATTTCTCCTTCTCTTCGTAAAGAAAGTAGAGGGAAATTGTTATCGTACAAAACTCTGAAACATCTAGTCTTGAGATCAAAAGTTTTTGCTGTGGATATGTGTAACCTAGTTTAAATCAACAATAAATAATCCNATATAGACTATTTGAGACAACACAAAAAATTCACAATAGTTTTATTTGAGCGGAGATACGTAATCTCTGAAAGTTTGTTGGATATTATTTCTCCTTCTCTTCGTAAAGAAAGTAGAGGGAAATGTGTTATCGTACAAAACTCTTAAACATCTAGTCTTGAGATCAAAAGTTTTTGCTGTGGATATGTGTAACCTAGTTTAAATCAACAATAAATAATCCCTTGGTGTAGTATAATCAGGCAAAGGCTCTTCAGAAAAACAGCTAAAAAGTTGACAGCTATGCGTTTTTTTGCCTGCCAGCTATGCAATCTGTTGTAATTTACCCCTTCAAATTGACAGAGTTGTCGTATTTCAATTAAATAAATCACTATTTAATTTTAATATTTTCTCGCACTATTAGTAGATATAATTATTTTTAAATTTATTAATTTAGATATATTGGCATTTCAAAGGCGCATGCCTCACTTACTAATCCTTGGAGGTCATAAGTCGTATTACTTTTTATTTCCCATTTTGCGAAGGGAAATTATTTCAGAGGAACTTGGCCTGGAGTTTATCGTGTATACTTTGACGCTGTCCATTTCAGTACAACTTAAAAGAGTAGCAGTACAAGTTATTTATACGAAATAATTTTATTACGTAAAATAGTTTTTAAGTTGTCGGAGATCTTCTTTCAGTCACACGTTATATGTACATACATTCAGTGCTCCATCTTACATTTTTATGACAACATTTTCTATATCGATTGGACTGTCTGACTGTTTTTTAGAGCCACGAAAAACGTTTTATGCCGCCTAAAGAAATCACTTTAATCTTCAACTCATGTATAAAGAATTTGTTTTCAACTTACTTTAGTTGGCGGATTTAGGAGCCACAGTTTTAGGTATCAGTTACGACTTTGCTGTCGTTCACTTGTAACAGCCTGTCACGTACTTGTTTTTGATCCATCGCAAACAAAGTATGTTTGGCGCTACCAAATTAATTGTTTGGATAGGGATGATGAAATATTTTGTTGCTGAAACCAAATTATTTTATTGTTTTAGTATGGATTTATTTGGCTCTACGTGCATTAAAGTTCCGTTTANGGTTTATGCCGCCTAAAGAAATCACTTTAATCTTCAACTCATGTATAAAGTATTTGTTGCTGAAACCAAATTATTTTATTGTTTTAGTATGGATTTATTTGGCTCTACGTGCATTAAAGTTCCGTTTAATATAAAAAAAATTAACGCCTGACCGAGATTCCAATCTAGATCTCTCATTATAATCTCAGCTAAAGTGATTACCGATGAAGTTGGAATGTCTTTAAACAAAAGCATTTCAACAACTGGACAACTTTCGTAAAAATACGTTTTTTAAATTTTACTGCATTTACTTTTCAGTTTCCTGTTTAACGTTTTAATAACAATGTTTATTCTGTTATTAAGTATGAATAAATGCACTAACATGCCTTATTACTATCCCAACTGTCACAACAAATGCAAACAAACTCTTTAGCTGTGTTCTCGAGCGAAGGCAATCAAATGAGTGGCCAAACGCAATCGAACGAGTGGCGAAACGAATATATACACAGTTGATTCAACGAAATATTTTGTTGTTAGTCTAATTTATTTAGGCACAACACAGAGGTTTTGTTTATTCAAGCGCGTGTTTTGTTAGATGAAAAAAAAACTAACTTTGTTGCTTTTCTAGTTGTATTTACTCAAAGAAATATTGTGTTGGAGNAACTAACTTTGTTGCTTTTCTAGTTGTATTTACTCAAAGAAATATTGTGTTGGAGCAACTAAATATACTTTTGACCGTATACAAAAAGCTATTTTGTTGGCTGGAGCAAACCTTTTTCTTAGTTCATCTGTTGTGCCACTTCACAGGCTAACAACGGCGGAAGGTTTCATATATCTCCATAAATGCCAACAGAGTGACAGGTGTTATGTAGTTAAGTTAAGAGGTCTTGGCCGGCGCTTAACACGGAGGTCTTGAGAGTCAGCGAGAGTGAAGTTAGCCAAGGATGGAACAGCGGTGGAACTCAAGGGTGGGGGAAACAGAAGAACTACGAGAAATCCNTGTTAGTCTAATTTATTTAGGCACAACACAGAGGTTTTGTTTATTCAAGCGCGTGTTTTGTTAGATGAAAAAAAAACTAACTTTGTTGCTTTTCTAGTTGTATTTACTCAAAGAAATATTGTGTTGGAGCAACTAAATATACTTTTGACCGTATACAAAAAGCTATTTTGTTGGCTGGAGCAAACCTTTTTCTTAGTTCATATGTTGTGCCACTTCACAGGCTAACAATGGCGGAAGGTTTCATATATCTCCATAAATGCCAACAGAGTGACAGGTGTTATGTAGTTAAGTTAAGAGGACTTGGCCGGCGCTTAACACGGAGGTCTTGAGAGTCAGTGAGAGTGAAGTTAGCCAAGGATGGAACAGCGGTGGAACTCAAGGGTGGGGGAAACAGAAGAACTACGAGAAATCCNTGAGAGTGAAGTTAGCCAAGGATGGAACAGCGGTGGAACTCAAGGGTGGGGGAAACAGAAGAACTACGAGAAATCCCGCTGGCCAACGGCTGTGTTACGTAGATAAAAAAATTATCACTCATGTTCTTTGAGTTTCTAATGTATAAGCTACTAGCTGAACTATCCGGTCTTGCCCAGGTGTAAGAAGGCAATGAGAGATACACGATCCCGTTTTAAGGGTTTTCAGGAAGCAGGAACCCATTTTGTTTTACTTAGCAAGCAATTTAAGCTGGGTAATAAAAGGAATCCTTATTAAATTTAGTCCATATCTGTCGAACGGTATAGAAATGATATACACGACCCCCCTTTTTTTAGGAGTTTTGGGGGGTTTCTGCGTTAGCAGGGGCTGGAGAGAATTGAGACCTACACAGTATTTTATGTTGGCTACTGGAGGAAATTCCTGTCAAATTGGGCCCAGCCCCGTCAAATGACGTAGAACTGTAAAGAGAACGAACATACTTACTTTAATACAAACTTTGACTTTTGTGTACACACATAAGAAAGGTCAATACTTCTTCGCGTCATGTTTGGTTCTCTGTAGGTCGGGGGAGGAATAGAAACGAGGGCGTGATGTCGAAAGTGGAGTATTGGCGCAGGGAGTTGCCCTGTCTGTGGTGCAGTTCCTACAGTGCAAGTTAAGGATTCCAGCTGCTTGCTGTATCTAGGCTATTCTGCGCATTCCAGGCCGTAAGGCTGACTCTTGCTCACTCGCCACTCGCCTCATCGCATCTACGCGTAAAGCGCTCAACTGGTATGCGGTCTCTCCGTCGCGTTCAAGCGGTGACTCTATATTTTTGTGACACAATGATAAAGATGAAATTAAGGTGCGTGTTCATAAACACAACTCTGAAGTTTCTGTGCAGAAAAATTTAGCAGCTTAAAACTGAATCTGAAAACATACGTTTNTGTTCATAAACACAACTCTGAAGTTTCTGTGCAGAAAAATTTAGCAGCTTAAAACTGAATCTGAAAACATACGTTTCAACCATTCTCACGCAAAAAAAATGATAACAATCATTGGAGTTGAAATGAAGATCTCATGCTTGTCTTCGGGCACGGAAAGTTTCTTAAATGTTTTTTCTTGTCCAGACGCCACTCCAAGGCATTTCATCCACCAGCCCGGCAGTGGAAGTCGCACACATTCACGAGAAGGCCGCCAACATGTCGGTGTTGTTGTGACACTGCAGGTCATAGCGTAGTGTCCGAGTGGTTGAAGTATAAGGAGAAGGGGGGAGGGGTAGCGTGGGCTGTACGGGGTCCTCGTCCCGGACTGTACCGGACGTGTGCAGTGGGGCTGTAATCCTCGACGGCTGTCACTTGCCATAGCAGCGCCGAGAGTTACACGGCAGGTTGAGTGGAAGAAAGTCCCCGCAGTTGCTCCCCGCCGACGGTGGTTTCCGGGAGGGGTGACCGTGTTGGAGGGTGTGGAGGGGGGTTATGGGGCAGCCCCGGCCAGTGAAAGTCAGTGGAATTCAATTAGTGAACTTGCNTTAAATTCATAGATACACCGACAAGTCTGAATAGCCAATGAGATCTTCAGTATACTCTTCAGTGCACTCTTCTGCGCATATTACCAACATTGACACACCCGTCACCAAAAGAACTGTCAAAATCACATGACCGACCGCCATGAACGTGTTTTGTTTACGTTTGGTTTTTCAACAAACCCAACCATTTAGAAGATTAGAATATTTTGATCAACTAGAGTACCTTGTAGATGTATTAAAACTAGGTCAGAGTAAGTATACAAACATCTCAAAGCACCTACTTACGTAAAAATGTTCTAACCTGAAATCCTACACACGAAAAATTATTACTACACAGCTGGCATCCACATATTTCCTTTGCGGCTCTGTTCATTCGATTTAATTTTTGTAGTTATGGAAAAAAAGTGGAGCAGACAAAATCGTTTTTTATTGCCTTTTTTGTTTCAGGTAGTTGATAAAAAATGATTTTATTTAAACGAAATGGTAAAAAAATGTGCTTTTATTATCTAAGGTGACACGTCTACTGGGAAAATGTTCGCAACGAATTTTAGTGTAGTTTGGTTTTGCTTTAGAAAATAAATTGAAGTGTTATATTAACTAAGGACGAAAAACTCAAATACCAATAGGCGACTTAGAATATGAGAGAATCTACGTAAAAAATAATATCTCAGAACGGACCACACATGGGTTGGTTATTTGTGCACAGCTACGTACGAATATGAACTTGTCAGTGGTGCCATCGTGGTTGCCGTCTAGCAGTCGTAGTGCTTGTTGCAAGATTTTCATTACTAAGTGAATGGAAATTCCTTGTGAGAAATATTTGACGCCTCAAGGTCACATCAGGCCGTAATGTAGCATCGCGACGGCAAATAGCGTAAACAAGCTTCACATGTGTTCTGTTTCCTCATTTTTTTAAACGGCGACTCTAGTGTTTTAGCACAACAATCTGTGCTTTTCTTTACCCGGCTATCCAAATTGGTTCATTGAAAAGTGTAGTGCTGTGAATGACGATAGACCGTTTTTGTTGATATTGTAATTCAGCGAACACGCAACATCGAGTAAATCACCATTTCTGGGATTTACGAGGGTGTTTTTTTTTAAGTGTGTCTTAAGCAAAACAAATGGAGTTTTGGTTTTCTATAATTTCACCAAAGTTCGATAGTAATAAACTGTCGATACAGGTAACCGAAGTTAGTTCAGTATGAAATGCATAATTAATACTTGTCGATGTCCCAGGAGTATGTAAACATTTAAAACTAAAGTTTACCAATGTTTCTGGTAGTACCACATGGGCATTTTTTGTCAACGAGATTGAACACTTAGGTTCGTTAACGCACGGAAGAATTTCTGCTGTGAACGCTTTCACACACCCAGCACGGAATACTCCCCAGATATGACGGAATAGCCTGGTTCACTCTAACGTCGTCTGCTATCTAAATAATTCTTGACGCGAACTTGTGTTAGTCGTACGAATTATGAACAGGAAATGTGATTATCAAGGTGTCCAATTTTCGTTTAAACAAAATTATTCTTTATAATTAAATTAATTAATGGGTTAAAATGTATAATGTTTAATAGTCTTGAAGTCAATAACTCAATAACTGCATTAAAAAAATTTAAGTAATATTTTGTTATATGAGAGTAAAAATGTTGTTTATGCAGAACTAAAATATTAAAAATTATTATGACGTTTAATTGGCAGAAAATTATTTTTTTTTGTCTGCTTTCGTATTTAACTGGACATTATTTTATGTTAACTGAAAAATACAAGAATAAACAGTTTGTGGCTCCCNATGTCTGCTTTCGTATTTAACTGGACATTATTTTATGTTAACTGAAAAATACAAGAATAAACAGTTTGTGGCTCCCGGATTTTCGCATGTGGGAATCATGCATGACGATGCCGCTGGTCGGTGGGTTTTCTCGGGGATCTCCCGTTTCCCCCGTCCTTGCATTCCGGTGCTGCTCCATTCTCACCTCGTGTCACCCTCATTGGCTCTCAAAACCTCGATGCCAAGAGCCGCCCGAATGTCTCCACCCCATTTCATAGTTGAACAGGTTCTCACTTCTCACTTAGCCGCGTATTGGATATACTCCGCGTTAGCAAAATCGCACGAAGAAAGGAAAAGTCACGACATCAAATTTATTGCATTATTTTTTGTAAAATTTTAAACATTGAAATTGAAACGCAGTGTACGTTGGTAGGTGGCCAACGTGGCTACCAGGGGTGTACAAATGCGCTCCCGAGTAGTTTCCGTGGTCAACGCGACGTGTTAGGGCGGACGACGGAACATGTGCGCTGGATTATCCGATACTGCCCCTCGTAGTCTCCCACCCCCACCATTTCNTTTTTATTAAATTAAACCTTTACTTATATTTTATTCACAACTTATCACATTTAACTTATACTGGATATTAATAAAACCAGATAGATAAATAGGTGTATTGGTAATGCCTAGTAATAAATAGTTATCATTCAAAATACTATTAAAACAGTGCGTACGAATGCAGTGCTATGTCTCTTTAGTGTAATTTCCTCGACTTGGCTAAACTTTGTTTGCACGAGGCGGAGGTAGAGCCCGAAAGCAGAACATTAGCAGTGCTTCATAAATGTTTGCAGTAACCATGATTAGACTATATATGGGATCTGAGAAAATGCTACTACACGTGTACGTCTACAGTTAACGATGCAAATAAGCAGTTGCTCTACTGTTATAATTTATCTCTGCGTACCAATAAATCCTCGTTTCCCGCCATAATTATCGCCAATTGCCGCCCGCTTATTTCCTTTAACTACAGAGATTTTCAAGCCATTGATCAGTTTACCATTCAAATACACACGAACGAAATNACCCGCTTATTTCCTTTAACTACAGAGATTTTCAAGCCATTGATCAGTTTACCATTCAAATACACACGAACGAAATGTTATCTTCGACGTCTGTTGAAACCGTGGCATAAAACACAATATACAGCCCAGACAGGAAATGATAGGAGCAAAAATGAACACGGAAAACAAAAGAAAAGAGCGTCCCTTTAATCTGATTGCCCAACACTACGCTATCTTTACGCTACGTTGATGTTGGTTGAATTTCTCGCGTGGAAAATTTACCTTTCCACCTCTCTCGATTCATTGTGAATACATTGCTGCGCAATCTATACCTGAACATAACGATAGCGCTAAGTTAAACGCAACGAGCGTAATGCTAAGTCCAAGGTGACTCGCCTTCGAGTGTTCCGAACCGTTAATTTCGTTCAATGATTTCCACACATTTTTACGTAATGGCCCTTTCTTTACTCAGAGTGTTTGTTACCATGGAAGTGTTCCTGCTTNAATGATTTCCACACATTTTTACGTAATGGCCCTTTCTTTACTCAGAGTGTTTGTTACCATGGAAGTGTTCCTGCTTGCTTCGTAGGATCGTTTATAATACTAAAATTATGTTATTACGTGAACACCCTGTAAAAAAAAATACGTCTCAAGCTGTCGGTATAACAAAGAAAAGCATTTATTTGACGTTGTTTTGTTTACGCTAACAAACTATCAATTTCATTCAAACGGAAGATAAAAGAAATCTAGGATTCTTGTTATGAAATATTTTCTTTAGACATATTTATTTAATTTCAATATTAATTTTCTTTATAGCAAAGAAAAAAATTTTCTCGAGCTTGTGTTCTGTTTACAGTAAACAAATGCCTCTGTGTATCAAAGAAAAGGTTCAAGTGATATTGAAACCTTTCTTCCGTTTATTATAGTTGAGCGCTAAACAAAACTTTATGAATGCTATACGTTACCAAGTAACAAATATCTTATGTTATCAGCAGAATGGTTTGACATTCAAAATGAATGAATTAAATAAATCACAAAAATACTGCTGAACTATTTTGACAACAATGCATGGTTATCATTGCCCTTAGCCTGTATAGATCAAACAAAAATTTTAGTTTGTGTGGCTGACCTACATTGCAGTCCGTCATATTCAACGATATTTTTTTTTTGCGGCAACAAAACGTGTGTTGTAGCAAATAGAGTGTATTTTAAAGTGCAGCTGTTGCTTTTAAAACAGCTGCACTTCTTTTATTTCCACATCAAACCATTATTATCGATATTCTATTGATTTTAAGTGCTTGATCTTGATTACGGTGGTTTATGCTTTTCACGATTGACCTCTTTTGAAAATCCTTATTAATATCTGCTTTTTCTGGTAATTTTGTATCTTTTCGTTAGGTGAAAAATTAACGTTTGCCGTATGCATAATCGCTGTATTCGTACATAGTTCAAGTGAAAATGTGAACAGTGTTTCGGACCTAAGTAGGCTACCAATATGTCAATACTTGTCCTTTGAGTGTACGAAATGAATAAATAATTGATGGAATAGAGTGTCCTTAATTTAAACAGAAGACTTGCAACAAGACGTTAAGGCATTCAGGGTTGATACAGGACAAGAAAACCTGGGGGAAAAAAACTGGAACGACCAGGAAATTAGAAATCAACATAGAAAACCTCGGAAAATCAGGACAAATGCCTGGAAATTAAAGCCTGTAATACAATATAATATAATATATTTTCTGTATGACCAAGCATTTTCAGTAGCAGGCCAAGGAATTTGTCTTATAACTGATGGGTACCGAAGAACAAATTTGCGTTATGTTAGAAATAGACTCGCAAGTAAACGTTCGAAATCCGCAAGTTCCGTGAATTTCATTTCAATCACATTTCATAAAGTAGGTTTTTTTTTTTTTGTTGTTTTTATTGAATGTCGAAGACTGGAAATTTCTTGGTTGTTGGTTGAAAAACCTAGAAAAGGCGGGGAAATTTGATCCTGTTATTNTTTTTTTTTGTTGTTTTTATCGAATGTCGAAGACTGGAAATTTCTTGGTTGTTGGTTGAAAAACCTAGAAAAGGCGGGGAAATTTGATCCTGTTATTATATAGCGACCTTTTAATTGAATTACTTTCATTGCATTGCTGCCAACTCTACTTGGACAGGCCTACCAATCAACGTGTTCGTTAAAATTTATGAGCGGAAAATATTATTCGCCGGTCGCGGTGCGTGCTGCTTGGTATCTGGTCCTACGAGATCACTATTCCACCATCCACATACACCCCCCCTCCCTTTTTTTACACACACACACCTCGTTTTACGTCCGGTAACAACGTTACCAAACAATAAATATTCGGTTCGCGCATCCCCCGTGGTAAGCAAATTTTCCACTCGACGTGCTAAAGCGGACTTCGCGCTCCTGAATATACCGTGAAATAAATGTTGCCCGATGTTGTTTACAATATGCGACCAGTCGGAACATGTGTTTAAATTGATACCAGCGGTTAGTACGAAAACCGCCCCTTCAAACTTTACCGGGACATTTTCTACACAGTAAAAAAATTTTCCTTTATTTTACGGAAAAGTGCCGGTAAAAATTTATCCAGAGGTGTCCGTAAACTCTCCGTAAAATTACGGACACATTGATTTTCAAAAACGGACTCTCCGTACATTTCACAAAACTTCCAATTAATTCGTGGAACCTCTTAGTTAATTTTCTGTACTTCCGTTATAAAATAAAAAGAGATAATGAAAAAGTTATTAATTTTAGTTATGTGGGTGTTCTACTGTTTATAAAAAGGTATTAAAAAAATTTTAATTAATTAAAATTTGGACATGTTTTGAACCCGAGTCATAACAAGTTCAGAAGTCCACGACACTAGCCACTAACCTACAACTCCAACATAATAAGCGAAGTATAACTTCGGTATTTCCACTGCAGTCACATATGCAACTTATTCAGTTTCTATTGAAGTTGTATTATAAATGTTGCTAAGTGTTGCAGATGCTTAGCGCTACTTTTTAATGATTGAAAGAACAAGTCTAAGTGGAGTGGATAACCTAACTGCCGCAGATACGATAATTTTCTGGTTACAGTGTCGAAGAAAGCTTCGTTTGGACTCGGCATGTCTCCGAAACCCGAAACCCGAAACTATGGGAAATACGGAAACTTTCCGTATTTTGTATTTACGGAGCTCAAATCCGTTTTTCGTCATTACGGATTGTGTTTCCGTATATTGACTGTACGTTTCCGTAACATTTTTCGTAAATATAAGGAACTTTTTACCAGTGTAGCGTTTACTTCCACATATTATTTTCATTACGCACAACTATATTTCATGATAAAAGGCGGATTATTAACATACGATAAGGTAATTTAATCACTGTGTTCTCTTTAGCCTGTGATTTCATGCCTTTGGTACATAACTTAGTTGGTCTGTGGCCTAGAGCCTGTTCACGGTAAAGTGAGCACTTTTGAGGTCCTAGTTTTTTTTCTTCTTTTCGGCCAAATTTGTTTATATTCCACTGCACTCGGAAGTTAACGCATACAGCTAAAATAAAACATATTTATCGACTATTATTCCAAATGAGAGAGGGCTTACAACAGTGCTCACTTTACCGTGAACAGTGTATGGATACAAGTGCTCATAAATTCCTGGCGACGTATGCATCTGCACTGATAACTGCTGTCGAAATCGGGACAGAGAAATGTTATTACCACGCGCGTGTGTACGTACATTAGGTGAGTGTGTTTGATGGAAACGGGGTTTTAGTAAACGAAGAAGCTGTAATTTTATTTTACATGTTAAATTTACATTGTAGGCGTGACTACCATTCTCGGTAATGTTTGAACAGTTGTGAAATCTCGCCAACATCATGCGCGTCTATGACTTGTACGTCTGGCACTGTTACTTTGCTGTGTCGTACGCGTTATTTTAGTTCCGCATGTTGGTCAACTGTGGCGCTCTGATTGGTGCAGACAGTGTTCACAACTGTGGGACGATAAATCATAAATCCTTCCCAACTCCGTGCAGCTTGAGATGGTAAGATTCCCTCCCTCTCTTTTGGTCATTTTTGGGTAACACCGATTCCCTTCCAGTTATTATGTTATATATTTTTTGTCACAGTGTTTAGCCCCTAAATCGGCAGATTTTTTTTTTTACTTCCCGTACAAGTAACTTATTTTTGTAATAGCCCTTAGAAAGTAATATTTTTTATTTTGTCTCGGTTAGGACAAAACGGTATAACTACATAGCTTCGGAGTTTACATCTAACTACTCGCCACGAGTAGAGGTATAGAATGCTGATTTCGGCTTAAAATATTTATTNAATATTTTTTATTTTGTCTCGGTTAGGACAAAACGGTATAACTACATAGCTTCGGAGTTTACATCTAACTACTCGCCACGAGTAGAGGTATAGAATGCTGATTTCGGCTTAAAATATTTATTCGCAAGATACGTTTTAAAACACTGAATTTCAAATTTGCTTTCATTTTTGGATCGGGATTTTTTGAGAATTCCAAACATTCAGCATAGGAGCAGGAAATTAAAGTGGCTCTCTCATTTAAGGAACTGGTTACTCGAACTACTACATCCATATACAGGTTAAGTACGAGAAGCACCGACACACTTCGCCCGCATATTCCTTATGAAAATAAGTCGAAAACATATTTGCGGCACAGGGTCGACGATAAGGGTGGTACGCGCCCTTGAAGGCGGAGCTGAAGCACAGGTTTATTGCAAGTATTTCAGAAAGTATTTGAAATTGAACGACGACGTGCAGGAGAGTTGAACGAGTATCTGCCACTGCAAAACCAGTCGCTTCCATATAAAAAAATGTCACAGAATAAGTGTACGAGATGCCGTAGCTTAAGGCCCCCGCCTACCTGGAGCCTTTTCTCCGCGTTTGAGGCCGAGAAGCGCGAGAGCGATAAGGGCGACACTGCCACGCGCATCAAGTGCGCCATCGCCGCTAAGCTCAGCGCTCGGAACTGGCGCGCAGTGTTCTCGTCGCACTACGTGTACTGGCGGGACTTTCAGCGACAAGCAAATTATTTTATTGGTGGAAGTTCTGCATGGAGGTTTAGTGCAGGGCCTTTGGAGTAGTTTTGTACATATCTGACGCATATATTCTGACATACAGCGCCTTGAAAAAACCGTGTTTGGCCTATTACGAGTGTTNGTTTTGTACATATCTGACGCATATATTCTGACATACAGCGCCTTGAAAAAACCGTGTTTGGCCTATTACGAGTGTTATGAAATTGTGTTTTTCTATGTGCGTGACATCTTGAAAACACTTAATAGCCCTCGTAGGAAGTGCACGTTCCTTTCATAGACCAGCACATTGAACGCACATTTAATACTGTCGTTGAGAAACACGTATTTCAAGCGCACTGCAATGCAGTTCAAGCGCCAGGTAGGCCGGAGACTTGCGGCTGTTGCCTGGCTTGAAATCAGTGAGATTTGGGTTAAAGAAATTCGGGGTTTTTTAAAGCCAGTTTTGAAGATATAACCTTAAAACCAAAACTTAAATGAGAGAAAAGATACTCTCAAGCTCTGCATCAAGGCAAATACGTTTAAAAATTTGTTTTTCAGTAATTTTATATTTAATTATTAAGGTTTCTGATCTTTCCAGGAAACAGGCTATAACATTAATGTTAAAAAATGCCTTTTTTAGCAAAGCATTACGTATTATTCTGCTCAAAAATTTCATATATATATATATACAAATATCTTTAACAGGAACACCCAAAAGCCTATACCTGGTGCAGGGGTAAATTTTTCAAGAGAGCCAATAGAATATTGCCGGGAAGACGGCTGACTACCTGGCTCGCCGCGTACACGTGGCGAGTCACCACAGGCCAAGGAGCGACTTCCCCCCTCCATCCATCTTCCAAGATTAGCAGTAATCCCCTGTGGATCTGAGTTTCTTTCTGTATTCGTTCCATCCAGTGACGGGGCCAGCAGTTCAAACGAGAGAGACCCGTGCTATGAATGTAACCATCTTCAAACCTTCCCCCTCGGCCATCCAATTTTTCCAGCGTGTCGGTAAGTGACATATCTCCCCCCCACTCCCCTTCCCGGCCCAGGCAANCCCCCTTCGTGGCCCAGGCAAATTTTTTTTTTTAGCGAAAATACAATGTGGCCATGAACGTATATTTTGTGAAACATTTTTGCATATATATATATATATCTGGCTCCTTAGCTAAAGTACACTATAGTAAACCCCAACTTGATCTCATAAACTTTATGTTCGGTAGTTTTACCTTTACAAAAACAATATTTTCTTTTGAATGTTTGATCCCATTACTGCTTTCATTGTGCAAATTTACTACTATTTCAAGCTATTCTTCCACAAATAAAATACGCGACACGTTTTAGTCCGTACCACGTTACAATTGATCATTTCATTACCGAAAAACTTGCAGGGTAGTCACAGAGATAACGGCCGTTTTCATTCTAAAAACTGACTGGTCCATAAGACGCTGGAAAATAGATTTGGAACGGTAGGCATATGAGAGCAAGTTATAAGAGCAAGTTTCATACTCCGCCACCAAATTCAAAACCCTTATACACATTGAAGCTGTAGTGGAACTGAAGATGATCAAAACTCTCGCCACACATTAAAAATCATCTAACCACGTCACACTTGCTTAAATATTAAGAATTACTTGCACTTTACAACTTGTAATTCTTTCAAAAATGGTTCGTTAATTTTGCCTTGTATCCTTCTGTTCCCGAGAAAATTGTCTCACCTGGTAACTTCGGCAATGAAGGCTTTATATTTTGTTTCAATACAAATGCAGGACAAAGCTTTAATAGCAAACGTCATTTCGAAACATACAAAATCTGAACCTTTATACCATACACAGAATATGGTGTGCCTATGCGGTAAAGCTGAACATGCCATGTTTTCTTCTATTTTAAAAGCTAAATCTTTACGCCATTTTTTTATACGTGGTTATGAATTTTAGATGTTTTTCTAGTCTAAGTTAATATAGGTGTTAATAGTTGTCTCATTCAAAGCTGGATTTTTGAGCGTAAGCGATTTAAAGAAACTGCTTTGTGGTGCTCTGTTTGCAAGCGACGAACATTACTAATTATTATAATTAAAACAAATGCCTAGCATCAGTGATCAATGAATAATGAATTTTTAGGCAGTTACGTAATTTTATGTATTTGTATATGATATTCTGTGAGTATTGAATAAACGTATATTTTAGGTGTATTAACTGTTTAGTACTATAATTCTACGAGTAAACATTATTGTTTAACATTTTATACGAGCTACTTTTAATTGAATATTTTTACAAAGTGCAGTAGCCATGTAACTTGTAAGTAAATATAAAACTACAAGCACTGTACTGATAATAAAATACTGAACAATATCTCAACTTATTATAGACATTCTATTTATTCCAGAACATAAGTTACAGTTTGGGTTTGAGATTTCTGAACTTAAATCTGTATGGTAGCGATATTAATACTAGTTTTATTGTTTGGGGTTGTATAAGAAAACTAGGAAGTGTTTTTCAGTTTACGCAACAGAAATGGGAACTTCTAAGACCCATATAAATTTACGGTTTAAACGATTATAACCTATACTAGTAGCACGCTGCACATTTCGCGACTAATTTACACACACAGAAGATCCTTGACCACCGAGCCTCGCAGAGTGCAGCGCTGGCCAAAAATAACTTCCTTGTGCGTTACATAAGCATTGTGGACGCTGGGTCGGAATGGATCAAAGTCATGTACAGACGCAAAAAGATACTATGTTTAGGTATTTCATAACTCATCAGTCGATAACTTGTTTAAGTTTCCTTACTCCAAAATGCAAACGGATAACATTTTTGTTTTAAATGTTTAAAACTCAGAAGACATCTCTGTTAAGTATAATTGATGTGCAATAAAAGTGCAAATTAAAGTGCATGAATAGTATGAATTTATGTTAAAGGACAATAATTATGGGAAATTATGTCTTACCTGAACTTTCTTAACTGTATTTGTAAATTTGATTGCGTGAGGCAAGTAAATTTGATTGGGTGAGGCAAGTATAACTTAAAATTTAAAGTAACTTGTAAATTGCCGTTACGAAATGTACTTATTTTGTCTTACTTGCGATTCTTGCTTTTAATAATAATGTATGCTATAGACTAAACATATGTTAACTAATAACTAGTAATATTATTTTAACTGAAAGTTCGTAGCTTCTGCTCTCCTATACGGCTGAAATATTTTCGAAGTTCTACGTGCCGTAACATGGAAATCCACGTATAGTATTGGTTTAAGAGTAGCATATAAATAACTTTGGTGTTTCTTTTTCATTACGCATATCACCCACATATTTCTTAAAACAAATAGGTCTCTCGCTTGCTACATTTTTTTCCTGTACACGTCCAGAAAAATAATCAACAGACCATTTTTTTACCATTAAAATTTTTTTTTTGTAATGGAGAAGATGACAATGCGTCGGGGTTTTGAAATTATTTGAGTGGATAGTTTTCAAGTGATGNTTTTTTTCCTGTACACGTCCAGAAAAATAATCAACAGACCATTTTTTTACCATTAAAATTTTTTTTTTTTGTAATGGAGAAGATGACAATGCGTCGGGGTTTTGAAATTATTTGAGTGGATAGTTTTCAAGTGATGAGTTTATTTTCAAAGCTATTCGGTCACGCGAAGCGAGCAGGAAGCTCTTTTGAGTTTCCTGCGTATGGGCATAATCTGTATGACCACCGAGGAGGCGCAGATAAGGGCGAGATTGCCGTGTTTCTCTGCAGCACCGGCCAGCACGAGGGACTGGGTGGAAGAGCGTCACCCGTGCTCAGCCGCGGTAGAGCGCTGAGGCGGAACGCGCTAGACTTAAAACCTGCAAATAACTATCCCTGGCAACAAAATTGAGCTCTAACCAAGCAATAGAGCACTTTTGAAGGAAAATAGCATAGAGGCACTGTGTGCCGCTTGGAATGTGTCATTGTTTGTGATTTCGCATGCAACGCAATCAGGAACTTCTCTGGAGGCACCTGGAGAGCATTTCACGTCTCCCATCCATTTCTAGAGAGTTGATAAACCAGGGAGAATAATAAAGACTTTCTCCCTCAAATACGCGTATGTTTTACGTGACATTAAACGCAGCATAATAGCAGCGGCTATATCGTTGTCTTCCCACCAAGCTTGCCGTTTTATTTTATTTAAAATTCTTTCCATTTTCTTTGGGGTGGAAATATTTTCTACAATCTTCTTCAATTCTCGTGTCTGCTGATATTTTACATCGTTTGTGAGCCAACTTCCAGGAAAGTAACAGCAATTTCAAAACTGCGTTTTTATTTTGTAAACCTCGCGTCATTCTGTTTCCTGATTTCTACTTGTTTCTCCAGAGAGAACATTCGCCATTTTGGGTAAGTCTATTTCTTTTTAAAAGAGTACATCTTGTTTAAAATTAGGTGGCGTGGCTACCTCAGCATTTGCAACGTGAGCTTTCATTTTGAGAGGTTTCACAGGTTCCTTCTCTGTGACACTGTTGCATCGACACTAGCTTCGAAGTAGCTTGAATTTGAACACGCATTCGTTTCATGTTTTTGCACTGCAGTCTTTCGCTTCTCGCGGAATCGACAGCTTCCTGGCTATTTGGTAAATTGATTTTAGGGAATGCTTCAGGTTTCGCCTTTCTTCTTTTCTCTCCATCAATTCAGCCTGCAAGTCTCTTTCGTACCTAGCCAACGTTGGTAACATGTTCGGAACATATTCTCACCGTTTTGTGGTCGAATTTATCATTTATACCTCACAAAGAGGGACGATTGCAATAACTTGAACTTGATATTTAAAATTTACGTACACTAGTTGTGGTGGTAAATTACACTGATTCAGTATTTTCTCTGTAGAAAAGACTAAACATGCAGTTTTCCATTTATTGACAGGTTAATTTTTCTGTGTATTGGAAGCTATTTAAGAAATAAAATATATTAATTTTGTTATCTGTTAATGAAATGAAAGTTTAATCCTTTTTCATGGGGCCCCAAAACTGTTCGGGGCCATCTTGATTGCAGAGTCCGGGATCGAATTCAGGCCGCCCGGTGTGGCTGAAGACGTGTACGCAACATCAAGTAAAGAAGAGGTTCTGAACGTACGGCGAACGCGTTATTTTTATAGTTTATTATGTGTGTCGTTTCGTATACCATAGCAATCGGTGAGATGGACTTCAGAAAGCACGCAAGGCCCAAGAGCTTTTGTAGAGTAAATTTCAACAGTGAAGCGGACGTCGAGTTATTTAATATTTTATTTTTAATGGTTCCAAGAGAAGATTTGTCGAATACTTTCAACGCCAGCGTTCAGTATACGCTGGTAGTTCATAGAAAGCAGAGAAACTTGAATGCCTCTTTTCAATAACTGCTTTTGTTTGTTGCTGGCTTTAATATTTTACACATGGTCGAAATTAAGACTTATTTCCATTAACGAAATGAGCTAACTAGGTTANTGTTGCTGGCTTTAATATTTTACACATGGTCGAAATTAAGACTTATTTCCATTAACGAAATGAGCTAACTAGGTTAACTATTACATGGTTCAACTTTTTTTCACTTGGTAAAATGTAATTCATTATGAAGCAAATTTTGAGGCAGTGTTGTCAATAGAGTATTAATTAATTAATTAATTTTCATCACATCTGAATTTTCTGAGATTTTGATTTTTCTGAATTTATAATGTTTTGGTAATTTCCGGCTATATAAGTTGTTATTAAATTAAACTCTCTCTTAACCCTCTCTGTTTGTTTCATTACACAATGCTGTGCATATTTTTCTTTTGCTCAGTATATATATTCTAGTATGCCAATTTTCAGTTGTGCGTCTCATTTCACAAAGGNTGTGCATATTTTTCTTTTGCTCAGTATATATATTCTAGTATGCCAATTTTCAGTTGTGCGTCTCATTTCACAAAGGTGAGTTTGGTGATTGCGAGTAGTTCATGTACATCTATCTTTGAATGGATTTTTTTCCCACTTGTATTCCTAGACCAGGCAGGCTTATAAACTTAAATTATATTATTATCGTCTAGTCTAGCAAGGTAACATATACATACTTACACACACGATGCAAGACTGTATACGTTACATTACATTAACATGTAACACGACTTGACTATATACAAATACAAACAGACTGGTCTGACACACAGATCGATTGCTTATTACCCAAACATGGGAGTCTTCATTGTGCATGCTGTTTATAACCATTATACGAGTATAATTTTGGTCGGCTGTCAACTTCTTTCGCCGTAAAATAATCATTAGAAGAATAAAAAAGTAGCATAAATCACAAGCTAATTTCAGTAGGTCCAATTTAAAATTAAACAGTGCTGTTCCAGAATACAGGTCAATGAGAACTTTTCATATTTTGCAGTTGCTATATTTTCAAAACTCATTATCAGAACATCTGATTTACTATGGTAGCGCCTACCTAAGGTTACCGCCATGGTGGTTCGGTTATCAAGGTGACTGATACGTGGTCGAGATGCCCGAGCTAGGACCAAGTCGCTGGTAGTGCGACTTTTCAAATGTCTTGTGGTGGCTGGGGTATTTTCAGAGAACCTTATTCTCTACCACGAAAGCAAAGATGTTTCACTATGCAGTTTTACTTTGCTTCCACCTTGGATATAACGTTTTGTGTCCTGAGCGAGTCTGTATCCAATGATTTGCTTCTGGCGCGAAAATTTGCTGCTCTTCGAAGTGGTGCTAAAGGAAGAAGGTTTTCTTCAACAGTAGACGACGGTTTCATGTTCTATTGACTCGAAGTAACTATTTTGTAAAAAATAAATACAAAATTGTTTATTTAATAGATTTGTACCTGGTTCTTTTATCTGTCAGCAGCTAAGTTACGGCTGTACTAAGTTTATCAATTTTTAAATTTGATTTAGTTCCTTGATTTTTACCATTCCCAATTAAAATTTATATTAAAAAATATAAATGTTTGTAATTAAAACATTTTATCCATGTATTAAATGATAAACTTGACTAATGTTTATTAATAAATATATTCAATATAGTAATTTATGGCAAATTTAGTTGCATAAGAATGCATGTATCCTTCTAAATCAGTGAATTCTAACAGTGAAATACTGACTGAATACGTAATTATCTTGCTGACACTGAACTGTGAATATGCGGAACTCACTTTCGATATAGTAATGTGTGTCATTCAGTGGTAATTTTATTGACTCGAATCACCGATATAATCATTAGTCTTTAAGTGATTTCAGTGGACACTTTTTCACTGTTTTGCAGTCGAATTCGCTTGGTTTGAAGCAGTTGTCACAGACTGAATTTTAGATNTCAGTGGACACTTTTTCACTGTTTTGCAGTCGAATTCGCTTGGTTTGAAGCAGTTGTCACAGACTGAATTTTAGATCGTTTACGGATATAGAAATAAAAAGGAAAAGTTATCATCTGAACGTAATCAGTTAATGTGTAGAGTGGTTTAAAGTTACGGGGATTGTATACAGCAGATACATTTGGTTACGATTAATTTTATAGCAAATTCCAGATCATCACAATCATTTAAAGTGCTTTCANTATACAGCAGATACATTTGGTTACGATTAATTTTATAGCAAATTCCAGATCATCACAATCATTTAAAGTGCTTTCAAAGTTTAGACATCAACAATTAATAATACGGTAGGTTATGTAGTATTTATTACTGATTTTATAAATAAATTTTTGGTGCTAGCTTGATTAGTTTAATGACAACCTTATTTTTCTCACTGTAATTACTGGGAATTCATGTATCCCTGTCGGCGAATTAAAACTAAGTGGACCATAAACACTAGCAATAAGGTTTTACTAACTTTATCATTAACTTTATAAGTTTTGTAATGTAGCAATTCTTTATATCAATAAACATGTGTTTAAATGATCTGCAGTTGCTACAGAAATAACCATTTCATTTATTTAATACGACATCACAACGACACTGTTTCGTAAAGTTTCTTAAACCATTTAATTAGTATGAACTGATATCGCCAATACTGCATTGGCATAAGTTTCTTCCCCTTTTCTGAAGGAAAATTTTGTTCTTACTAGAGCATGAAAATTATTATCCATGCTAAAGTCGTTGAGTGTTACGTTATGCATTTAAGTATTCTTGTGCAATGACATTCACGTTGGTTGTGTTTGTTTATAACCCATTTTTATATAAAGTGTTTACAAAATAAATATAACAGCTTGCACGTGTTATTAATTCGAGACTAGTTCTTGTAAACATATAAATGTGAAATCATTAGACGTACTGTTTTTTTATAAGTGTCAAAAATGTACTGTTGAAATTACACAGCACCCAGCGGCTGCCCAAATTTCTTCATTATTTTGCTTCGTGTTTGCGACGAACGCGAGAATCGCGAACAGAACTTCTTGCAGATTTCGAATCGGTCTCAACGCTTTGTAGTTTACATATGAATCATCTTGGCATTGGTGGATTAGAAAAAGCTTGCTGAGAGAGGATTGCAAATGCGTGGGGCTCCNTTTACATATGAATCATCTTGGCATTGGTGGATTAGAAAAAGCTTGCTGAGAGAGGATTGCAAATGCGTGGGGCTCCATCGACACGTACCTTCAACCAGTCTAGCAGTAGGTGTTGCCGTAACCGAGCGAGGAGGCAGAAACGTAAAACGTCTTGCGTTTCATCTTTTTTATTGTGAACGACCAAAGGACAGGCTGTGGATCAAATTCCACCACTTGCTCTTAGTCTAGATTCCATTAGAGTTACTCACCGAGAGTTTGCCTGCAAGTCTGTGAGCTGCAACTTGTCGTACACGAAAATGCAACTTGNCGTGGGGCTCCGTCGACACGCACCTTCAACCAGTCTAGCAGTAGGTGTTGCCGTAACCGAGCGAGGAGGCAGAAACGTAAAACGTCTTGCTTTTCATCTTTTTTATTGTGAAGGACCAAAGGACAGGCTGTGGATCAAATTCCACCACTTGCTCTTAGTCTAGATTCCATTAGAGTTACTCACCGAGAGTTTGCCTGCAAGTCTGTGAGCTGCAACTTGTCGTACACGAAAATGCAACTTTGGTAAGGTGGACGAACCAGGCAGCCCCGTTAATGTTTTTTTTTTCAGTAATGCATTACGAATGAGCGCGTTAATATCAATGAAAAGTGTTGTCTTGCGTTATAACTCTAACCCCCAACCGTTTGCGAGAAATTCATGCTTGCCTGTCAGACGAAATAACGCAATATTTTCGACCTCTCCGACTTTCAACGAGGGAAAAGTGTATGGAAGATTGCCTTTGAATAGAGAGTAACATTGTCCAAGGCGACGATGGCACACACGATTCGTGGCAAGACATAAACGGCGAAGAGTAATTGTTCTGGGCGAAAACCAATTCTCAGTGATCGGGATCGCAATAAATTGAAGAGGATTGTCGCAAAGAACCGTAGAGCTAATGCGACACAAGTGACGTCAGAACTCCATCGGCATCTCCAACAACCGGCTTCTGCAATCGCAGTCCAGGTGTTTTCATTAGTGTTCCCATTATTTGGATAACCATGTGTCTATGACAATTCCTACTCTCATGTACATAACCCAAAGAAACTAAATTTTATGAACGCAATGTATATCACAAAAAGAAGTCAATTTAAATGCGAAGTTAAAACATGGAACTAATTTTCCTATTTCGCTGCCAACTTCACTGGGAGAATGCCACTAAGTGTGTGTGTTGCAACACATGTGGGATCAGGGACTTTTTACAGGGTTGATTTCAATAGTGCTCAGTTTACCGTGAACGGACAATACCAGGGGTGTCAAACTCAAACTGGTGTATGGGTGATAAAATGTATTCAAGAGATATCTCCTCTTGGCTACCGAATGTTTAAATCTGAGGAAATATATTCGCTTGAAAAAACTCTCACTATAATTTTTAAATGTTCGTCTTTAAGCTGAATTATTAGTTCAGATTTTTTCAACTTTAGGAGGGAGGAAGACAGTTGACAAACACAAATTTTAAAATTCACAGGATTGAGTGACTGTTCGATTTCCTGTTGTACACGTATACTTTCATAATGGTTACGACGAGCACCATGTTCACGTTTAATTTCCGAACAGTGTGAACACAGGCCGCATTCCCCTCTTTTCCCTGAAGCTGGGGCCGCGAGTTTGTTCCGGCCAATGCCAACCATAGACTAAATATGAGGTAGACCGATTTTCCGTCTTCTGCGCAGGTACCCAACACCACTACAGCCTTCAAAGTCACATGGTCGACCGTGATGAATGCGTTGGTTTATATCGTAATTAAAAAAAAACCTTTTAAATGAATAAAATGCTTTTACAAATTGGAATTCAATCTAAATGTAATAAAAATTTGTTTGACGAACTATACAAACATATCAAAGCACCTTTTTTTTACATGAACACTCTTCTAATCTCAATTTTTATCCACGTCGTTTATAAATGTCATGTTGGTAGCAAATCAGTCCAATGTTGGTACACGGAGTTTGGTTTTGCGCTNAAATTCACAGGATTGAGTGACTGTTCGATTTCCTGTTGTACACGTATACTTTCATAATGGTTACGACGAGCACCATTTTCACGTTTAATTTCCGAACAGTGTGAACACAGACCGCATTCCACTCTTTTCCCTGAAGCTGGGGCCGCGAGTTTGTTCCGGCCTATGCCAACCATAGACTAAATATGAGGTAGACCGATTTTCCGTCTTCTGCGCAGGTACCCAACACCACTACAGCTGTCAAAGTCACATGGTCGACCGTGATGAATGCGTTGGTTTATATCGTAATTAAAAAAAACCTTTTAAATGAATAAAATGCTTTTACAAATTGGAATTCAATCTAAATGTAATAAAAATTTGTTTGACGAACTATACAAACATATCAAAGCACTTTTTTTTTTACATGAACACTCTTCTAATCTCAATTTCTATCCACGTCGTTTATAAATGTCATGTTGGTAGCAAATCAGTCCAATGTTGGTACACGGAGTTTGGTTTTGCGCTGCTAGGATGACCACTCTATCCCATATTCTGTATACGATTCCAACGACGACGTTTGCTTGATATTGTCCATTCACGGTTATTTCCAACTTTTTGAGGCCCTGCTAAAGTGTTACTTTCAGGATATTCTTCTGCATCATGCAAAGTCTTAGAAAACTACACCGAAGAGACAGTGCATAGACTAAGATGAGGTAGAGCGCTTATTCGTCTTCTGCGCATGTACCCAACATAGACCTGCCCCAAAGGAACACTACTGTCAAAGTCACGTGATCAACATTGATGAACGTGTTTGTTTATATCTTAATTTCTAAATTACAATCACTATAACAATTATCAAATGCTTCGACCAATTCGAATTTAATCAAAAAGCATTACAAATTGGTTGGAGGAAGTATACAGACATCTCAAAGTGCTTGGTTACTAAGCACTGTTCTAACCTCAAATCGAATCCACGCCGTTTTTGCTAGCAGTATTGGCAGAAAAGCAGTTCAACGCTGGGGCACGGAGATTGGTTGTGCGCAGCCAGCGAGATCGCTCTACCTCATTTTTAGTCTATGGACTATACAGAAACCGGACTGCAGGGACGTGAACCCAGGTAGTTAAAAAAGTAGTAAAAGTCTGTGAAAATCATAGTATTTAGTACAAAATTATAGTATGTTAACAAAAATTCTTTTGGTAGCCATTTTAGATTGACAGTGTTCTGTATTTTTGATAAATAACTTCAGCTTTCTATTTTTTAAATGTTCTACAACTTATATGTATATACATATGTATATACATATAAGTTGTATACCNTCTTCAGCTTTCTATTTTTTAAATGTTCTACAACTTATATGTATATACATATGTATATACATATAAGTTGTATACCTTCATGTCAGTGTTTTCTTGACTGTATACTCGCTACGTTGACGTATGGAGTACGCACCATTGTAAATAATGAGTATCATGGCACTATTTAGGTCTCATTTTAAATTATAGCATTTTTGCGTACTATAATGAATGTGCTATAGTACATCGCACACAGCTGTAATTCATAGTATAAATACTATAATTATGGTACGGTTCACATCTCTGTGCCGGAGCAACGAAGACGCGGCACGGGTGGCGCATCTCTAGCGGCGTCTGGACCCACCAACTACGCGCGCGAGACTCCTTCATTTCCGGTCTCTTCTTCTCGTCCGCTCACGAAAATAAGGCTTAAGGAGGGGAGGGTGGCCGTGAGAACGTATGGGATGTTCACGGTTGAGTGATGGCGGGGTGGTTAGTCGGGTCGAAGCACGGGGTTTTGGAAAAGGTGGAGGGGGGACGGTCCTGGATCCGCGTTCCATTCCCTACGCACCGCACCGTCATCATTATTCCGACGGTGTTTCTCGTCCCCATTGTTGCCGGGTAATGTGTGCAGATTNGGGGGATGTGTGTAGCCCTAGGAGAGTGTCCGTCGTTGGTAGACGTCCGCGATTTCAATCCGCACTGCGCTTGTGGCGAGGAACGGTCGGCCAGCTCTCCGCCGTGGGTTTGCACGGAGCTGAACCGGCGCAGCTTCTCAGTGCAGAGCAGTGCAGGTTTTCCACGGTTAATTCAGCGCTTTTGAAAGCCCTGCATGGGATCTACTTTCCTTCTCAATTTTTATCCATTCGCTGTACGCAAGACGAATACCAGAATTACATAACCCCGACAAGCACGACACGGCACTTAAAACTGAACAGCCAATCAAATACCTTCCGACGTCAGCCCGACAAATTCTGTCGCCCGAGCAGCAGTTTTGTATTAGAAACTATTTATATTTTCGTCGCGTCGTGCGGCACAGCAGAGTGTACAACCTTGCAGAACGAAATTCTATGACAAGTTTCCCCTGTAGTGGCAAATACTCAGTTTAACCAGGAAAAAAAATCAGGAGCTTACAGGATTTAATTCGTAACAGCAGCAATAATACATTCGCATGCTTTAGCTGAAAAACCTGCAAGCTTTGTTGCCATCTTATATTACAAATTTTCCGTCCGCCCACCGCCTTTGAAACTAATTTTGTCAATCAGCGGCTTCTAAATGGTTTGCGTGTGTAAACTGCCGGGCTCTGATTTCTCGCAGTTAAACTGAAGCTGTAATTATCGTGTCGTGTTTGCGGTTTTTGTCGCGTCGTGCCGTGNGGCTCTGATTTCTCGCAGTTAAACTGAAGCTGTAATTATCGTGTCGTGTTTGCGGTTTTTGTCGCGTCGTGCCGTGCTTCTTGGGGCTATCTGACTCCGCCATAACTTTACCATACGAATCGTCGCACTGTATTGCTGCGACACCCAATTGGAAACGTGGAAATTTTATGAACTTACGTACGTTTATAAAAAGCAAATTCATACCGCTATGAGTATAAAACAAAAACTGACATTAGCAGCCATAAATCTACATATTATTTTTAAATACACACTCCATAGGTCTTGGTNGGCTCTGATTTCTCGCAGTTAAACTGAAGCTGTAATTATCGTGTCGTGTTTGCGGTTTTTGTCGCGTCGTGCCGTGATTCTTGGGGCTATCTGACTCCGCCATAACTTTACAATACGAATCGTCGCACTGTATTGCTGCGACACCCAATTGGAAACGTGGAAATTTTATGAACTTACGTACGTTTATAAAAAGCAAATTCATACCGCTATGTGTATAAAACAAAAACTGACATTAGCAGCCATAAATCTACATATTATTTTTAATTACACACTCCATAGGTCTTGGTNTGTATAAAACAAAAACTGACATTAGCAGCCATAAATCTACATATTATTTTTAATTACACACTCCATAGGTCTTGGTCAATTATTAGAACGATTTTTATTCATTCACCACCTACTTAACTGGAAGCTTGTATGCTGGTGTGTGCTATAGAATATATGTAGTTATGGGCAGTGATGTTCTCATTTTCAATGGTTGATTTCTCAAGTGCTCACATTACCGTGAACAGTCTTTAATGATCTTTATTCTAAGATAATAATTAGGCTCTTAATCCACTGCAAAAACAGACCGATTTTCGTGTTCCGCGTTATGTCACTGACATTGACTCACCGCCAGCACAACTGTAAAAATATCATGGTCAACATTGATAAACGTTTTTATTTATAATCTAATTTTTAGCAGACCCACCACTTTACACGAATAAAATAATTTGACTAACCTGAACATATTCTACTTACATTAAAACTAGGCTAGATGAAGTTTACAAAAATCTCAAAATACTTACCTACGCAAGCAGTGTTCTAACCTCAAATTCTACCCACGTAGTTTTTGATAGTTCTATTGGCAGGGAATCAGTCAATTTGTTGGAACAAAAACAGAGGCTGCTGTGCATCTCGCATGGGCACTCTACNGTTCTATTGGCAGGGAATCAGTCAATTTGTTGGAACAAAAACAGAGGCTGCTGTGCATCTCGCATGGGCACTCTACCTCACGTTCCCTCTACGATTGCAGGTCGGAATCGGGAATGTTCATAGATAACAAGCAACCACGTAAGTGNACTCTACCTCACGTTCCCTCTACGATTGCAGGTCGGAATCGGGAATGTTCATAGATAACAAGCAACCACGTAAGTGTTTTGATGGAATGAGACTGGAAATACTACTAGAGAAAATACATTCCGCACTGCAGTTTCTCCGAGTTAATGCACTCGACTTCCTAAATGAGAGGCAGCCATTGTGATCAAGTGTTATCTTGGTTGACCTGAGACATTGAGGTTCGTTGTCACCACCAACGAGGCGTTGTTTGCGGTTTCTAAACGTAGGCGAGCTATAGTTTTCCCAGTACCGTGCGAAGAAAAGTACACATGTTAACTTAGCCAAGGAGCAGTGAAGACCACGCTTCATACATTTCAGGAGTAGAGTACGGACGTGGTACGGTTNGGTTCGTTCGAAACATAGGGGACTTGTGACTCTCCTGATACCGCGAATTGCTTATAACGTGGAGATGTTTCGGCGTCTTCATACGCCAATGAGAGCGCACGAGAACGGAAATTGAGGTGTATTATTTATTGGGTGAATCGCACAAGTCCCGTCTAACACATAGCCCCATGCTCGGGTAGTCTTGCCTCGCCCACTTGACGCTAACAGACTGGTCAGTCATAGCACCCCCATTCGCAATTACACTGCAGGGTGAATGAAATCTCACGGCCCGTTGGCGGGAACGCCGTACCAGTCATTTTTTACCTTCTCGCTCATCGCATGGCTCACCATTATAAAGCACAGATCTGCCGGCATGTGGTTCGGAGTCCAGTATCGTGGACTGTATGCATAGCATCTCTGCCTAACCGTGCGAAGAAAAGTACACATGTTAACTTAGCCAAGGAGCAGTGAAGACCACGCTTCATACATTTCAGGAGTAGAGTACGGACGTGGTACGGTTTCGTTTTTATCTTATTGCTTTATAACGAAGACGAAAATATGTTACTTCTTCCTGTACGGTAGAAATTTTTTCATTGCCTAAAAACCACCTAGCAAACACCTGTTCCAAGTGGAAAATGATAACCGATTGCTGACACGGTATACAATTGTTAACAATATACTTAATCTCTGTCTCATATAACTTGGCAAGATTTTGGCAGTCAGTGAGTGGCAAATTGAAGTATACGAAACAAACAACGTGCCATTTACGAAATTTAATTTATTTTAAATATACAGCAGCCACTTGACGCACCAGCTGATGGCGAAAGGATACATAAACGATAAGTAAACATTGGCGCTACTTTCGTCAAACTGTCAAAATCTTGCCAAGTTACATGACACAGAGAGTATCACAGGTTTCACGATGCCACTAACCATCCTTGGCGAGTCACAACTTTGACGGGAATTTGGACTTTTGTCCTGCAAGTCTTGTCAATATTCTGTTTTCCATTAACTTGGAATTCCATCAACTTGAAAATAGACGTGTGATGACGTCTGCCAAATTTTCAAAGAGAGTTCCCATACGAGTTTTGTTGAAACCATAGGCGTTTTGATGAGGGATTTTTTTTTTTGCCGTATCTAACGAGAATGCGGTAGTCAATTCTGTATTCTTTTACGGTTTTGGTGACCAATTTTTTTTATCTTGAAAACCTTTCTCGTTGTTGGTAACGTAATACCGTCAGTGGTATTTCTATGTCTAGTTTATTTAAGGTCCGAAGCATTTTTAATTTGCCAAGTTCGGTAAAGGAGGAAACAAATATCAAAAGGGTTTGGTCTGCACGCTCATGTGGCGAGTAAATCAAACCGGCGATGGTTTGAGACAGGTCCACGCCATGACTGACAATTTCAGTCATAAATACTTAGTTGGAAGCCCGTTGTTTCAAAGAAGTCCTTTTGACGTAGAGCTTAGCACAGCCACGAGATATTTCGTTTATGTACGAACGCGTTTTCTTGACGAGCTAACGAATGGTAAAGTAGTTGCTGGTAATGGCCAGAACCGCAGGATGGTTTACAGTGCCCTTACTAGGCACTTGAAAGTTCTCTCTCTCGTTATCGGCTAATGTGGCTACGAGAAACCATCTGCTGTCTGACCGGGCCAATTAGGACTACAACTTCCGTATTTACCGTGCAGGCAATTGCTTCCTGCATAGAAAAAGTCACCCGAAATACATTTCAGACGAAGTGACAAGGATTTGAACTTCATCTAGTCGCCAAAAATGTTGGCGTAAAATCTTTAACTTCGTGGGATGGCCTCTCAAATACAGCCAGCCGGAATTGAGTTCACTTATTTCCCAAAGAAAACAGCATTAAAAAAATCGTGTTCGTTAACATTTTTACTAACGTGCGGTGTGANGTACGAACGCGTTTTCTTGACGAGCTAAGGAATGGTAAAGTAGTTGCTGGTAATGGCCAGAACCGCAAGATGGTTTACAGTGCCCTTACTAGGCACTTGAAAGTTCTCTCTCTCGTTATCGGCTAATGTGGCTACGAGAAACCATCTGCTGTCTGACCGGGCCAATTAGGACTACAACTTCCGTATTTACCGTGCAGGTAATTGCTTCCTGCATAGAAAAAGTCACCCGAAATATATTTCAGACAAAGTGACAAGGATTTGAACTTCATCTAGTCGCCAAAAATGTTGGCGTAAAATATTTAACTTCGTGGGATGGCCTCTCAAATACAGCCAGCCGGAATTGAGTTCACTTATTTCCCAAAGAAAACAGCATTAAAAAAAATCGTGTTNATCGTGTTCGTTAACATTTTTACTAACGTGCGGTGTGAAAAGTTTATTTTATAACGTTGCCGTCACAATGTTGCAGCAGAATTTAGAAACTGAATTATTCCAACAACTGAGTGGAGAATTTTCTAAAAAAGGTATTCTTAGAGTTTTTTTAGATGACTATTTTTATACGATGCACTTTTTCCTGTGCCTCAACAATTTTTTTAAATACAAACTGAAAATAATATTTTAATGTAGGCAACCTAGTTATTTATTTTTTACTATACAAATTGTTGTTTAGTTGAGATATTCGGGCGGCTCTTAACAATGCATTTTTAAGAGATTCGATGAGGGTCAAATAAAGTGAGAATGGAGCAGCGCCGGAACACAAGACCGGAGGAAACGGGAGATGCCCGAGAAAACCCGCCGAACAGTGACATCGTCCGGCACGATTCACAATTGCGAAAATCCGGGAGTGACCCGACCAAGGATTGGGCCCGATTCGCCTTGTTGGGAGGCAGGTAATCTAACCGTTGTGCCACCGTGGCCCCCTACAAATTTTTAAAATTTTTGCAAACTCACGTTTAGTTCACAAAAAAGTTTTGCAAAAAAAACTGTTTTATTAATAATAAAAAACTTAAACAAATACAGCATAATTACAACATTTTTATGACAAGCAAAATATAATATACACCTCACTAAAAGTTTGGAATACTGTGCGANAGGATTGGGCCCGATTCGCCTTGTTGGGAGGCAGGTAATCTAACCGTTGTGCCACCGTGGCCCCCTACAAATTTTTAAAATTTTTGCAAACTCACGTTTAGTTCACAAAAAAGTTTTGCATAAAAAACTTAAACAGTTACAGCATAATTACAACATTTTTATGACAAGCAAAATATAATATACACCTCACTAAAAGTTTGGAATACTGTGCGATAAGGCAGCTGGGGTGGTATGAGCAATTATGTTCCTTTGTGATTAACANGATAAGGCAGCTGGGGTGGTATGAGCAATTATGTTCCTTTGTGATTAACAGAGACCGAGCATTGATCGTGCCTGGGAGAAGTTGAAAACAGCTATTTATAATCGTCCAGATCCTCCAGACACTTCCAGATCTCATAGGAGCTGCCCAAATGGAATGGGTTCTTCCGGAATATGACATTTACACATTGATTACAATTCTGCCATGGCGTGTTAGGGACCTGTACAACGCACCCGCGTGTTAGGGACCTGTACAATGCACACGCGTGTTAGGGACCTGTACAATGCACACGCGTGTTAGGGACCTGTACAATGCACCCGCGTGTTAGGGACCTGTACAATGCACCGGCGTGTTAGGGACCTGTACAATGCATCCACGTGTTAGGGACCTGTACAATGCACACGGAGGACATACGCGGTACTGAGCTGCAGTGGGAAAAAAGAAACCATCCCAAGTCAGGCACACCTATACGATAATTTTGTGGTTCTTAGCGTTTGTTGTCTGTGATATTGGAAAAATTTTCTTGTGAGAAACACATGGAATTTCACGTTTTGTTACGTTACCGTTGGTAACGTTTAATTGCTATGATTTATTTTATATATGTACGATACGTTTTTGCTTTCTTTCTGTGTATTCCAAACTTGTTGTGAGGGGTTTAGTTTGACTTTCGGACGGACGACTATAAAGCTGTAGGACGCCAGGGGTGCGCGCGTACCACAGTTTAAGAATTGCTGGTCTAAAACGTCTCCAACGCATTTTCTTTTCTGTCTCCATTTCGGATTCCACAGAAGTGCCAGGTTTGATTACGGCGGGATCGGACGCCCCACGTGTCACAGAGGGGGACATGGCAATATCTTGGCGTACAGGGAGAGGGAGGGGACCGTTGCACTTGCTGGTAAATCATGGAAAGCCCCCGGTGGGTTGGGAAAGGCGGGATGCTAGCTGTGGTTTCCGTGGAGTTGGTAGAGGGGTTTTGCGTCGGCAAGGGTGGCAAAGACTAGGAGGGTTTGTTGCTGGGAGGGGTGTGGGTGGTTTGAGGAAACCAATACCGTAGCCAGGGTGTTCCGCCTTCAACCCCCTGTGGAGGAGGGGTGGTGAAATGGAGGTGGAGGGCCGACGTGGGGAATGTCTTTGTTTGCGACGCGTCTGTTGGCGCCAGATGGCAAGGCAGTCTTGAGGTCTGCGTGTAATGACAAGTGTAACTTCGCTCCTTCCCCTCCTCGTACTTGCTCGCCCAAATCACCCTCCGGGCTACAAACTGCCTTTCGCCCTGGTTTATATATCGGCTGACTGAACGTTTATTGCCGAANAGGATATTCCTCCGCCTCACAGAAGCAGAGGTTAACCGAGTCTAGAAAATTACACTAAAACGAGAGTGCAACGCATTCGTGCGCACTAGTGTAGTTATAATTTTTCATAATAACTATTTCTTACTGCGCATTGCCAAAATACCTATTTTCTCCCGGTTTTTACTTATATAAATTATAAATGAAATATTATAATATCATATTTTGTTCACTCAATTAATCTTCTCTGGTTCCAAACATTAGAAGTGACGTGGTAAAGTTAAACAAATATATTGTTAGGAGTGAATAAGCAATTGGTTAGCTGGAACGGTATGATAGTCCAGTATTTCAGAATTTGTTGTGGCAACAAAACCAGCTTGATTGATTACTGTCATTTATACTTGGTTGGCTGTGCGGGAATCGGGTCATTTGATTTCCTTCGTTCGAATTAACGGCTCGAGAGTTTATTTACAATTTCTATTACAATAACGAAAATAACAGTGTTTTAAATGTAGTTATTGATGGTTAGTTATGACACAAAAAATTCCAATGAAACGCTCTCAATAGAAAACCAGGATGTAGAGTTATAAAACTAGAAAATATTTACTGACCAAATGTCGTGCATTAAATATTATATGAATAAAAACATTCTAGCTTTTCAAACAGTCACTTTAATTGAGGTAGGTCGCTAAGGCGTAGTGTTTGGAAGCCAACTTTCCAGGTTAGAATATCGGTTCCCCTTTCATTCTTTCTGTAATAACCAAAACTCTAATATACACACAAGCATACTAAACTTTAGTTGAGCAACGTTTCGAGCTATCGAATAAGAACCCAAAGATAATTTCGTTTCTAGCAAAAAAAACCTTTAAATCCTCCTGTACAAACAATTAATTTGGTTGCGCCAAACACATTTTGTTTTATTCAACGAAGCCTCTTTTCTCAGTGTAGTTATTAAAATTTAGTAGCTTACAAGCTGATTTTCAGCAAAGTGTATCAAAATGTTTCTAGACTTACGTTTATATGTAATAGATTAAAAAATAATCGAGTTTAAAGTCCTTGACTGCAAACACTTGTGACATACTGTTTAATACAGTCTACAACACACATAACCGTATCAGCGTACATTCAACTTCAGGTACATTGCCATTTTGTTTCAAAGATTACTTGTTATATACACTGAAGAGCCATAAAAACTGGCATAGGCGTGCGTATGCAAATAACAGAGGCATGGAACCAATCAGAGTAACGCGATGCGGTCGGCAGCTAGATCGGATACTGCTGCTACAATGGCAGGTTACGACCATTGCCCGAGTGTATCGTTAATATCGGGAATACGGTAAAACATCACATCTTCGATATCGCTGCGGCCGGAAAAAGATCGTGAAAGAACGGGACAGACGACGACTGACGAGAATCATTAAATGTGACAGACGTGCAACCCTTTCTCAAATTGGTGCAGATAGGATTTGTGAACTGCCCTGCAGGATTCATGGCGTGAATTGCCTCCTGCATACCTTCAGACATTAGTCGAGTCCATGCCCCGTCGTCTTGCGGCACTTCTGCGTGCTCGGGGGGCCCCTGCCCGATATTAGGCAGGTGTACCGGTTTTTTTTTTTTGGCTCTTCAGTGTATGTAGTTACTGGCAGTGTTTTTTAAAGGTTGGTTTTAAAAGTAATTGTAAACTTCCTTTGGCACTTAGTAACTTACTCCGGTGTCTTGTATCCTGAAACGAGGCTCAAATCCTGACACTATTTCTGAGCTGAGTGGACGTATCCACCCTCAGACCAGTGGTATCCCTTCCTCTAAGGTTGACCCTAGCTCCCAATGGGCGCATTCTGGGAATTGCCCAGATTTACGACTTGTAGTTTCAGCCTCCTGTAATGGCAGTGGTAATAAACCTCGTTCACACTGGGGGAGGGAGTGGTTTCCTGTCGCCATCGAGCNTCAGCCTCCTGTAATGGCAGTGGTAATAAACCTCGTTCACACTGGGGGAGGGAGTGGTTTCCTGTCGCCATCGAGCAGGTTCCTGAAGTTCTACTGTCTTCCGCCACGTTTATCCCGTCATTTTGTCTTCATTCATCTCACTGCTGCTATGCTCACACTTGAATTGCATTATAAACCAACAATTACGTAACAGCATAGGAAATTATTTAATTATTGTAAGGTTACAGAAAAAAAGTCTAATGTTGTTAAAACAAAAAATTGCTATTGAGGCATTTATTTAAACGTTTATGTTTTAGTTAATAATATTGTGACAGAGTTAATAATGTTAAACATTTACAAAATCTTTATTATTATTATCCAAGTATGCTGTTGAAGTGTTAATGTTAATAAAGCCTAAGTAATTTTGCCGCTATCAAATGTTGCATTACGCTAAAATAACAGGAAGAACAATATTATGTTTTGTGTTACTGCGGCATTAAGATAATGTCCAGCTGACACAAGTTTTCAATGTCTTGACGTTGTAAAATTACGGATACTAGTAAACAACGATAACTTCATACATTAAAACCACTATATTTAAATTTTAAAGCATATTATGAGAATTAAATATGGTTTAGACCAGCTCTCAATTCTTGCAAAGCAAATTAGGCGTGCGAAGTATGCATGTATTTCTAGAGCCTTAAGCATTTCCATATAACGAAAGAGAACTGCAGTTTGTTGTTATATTGTACTTAAAATCCACAATTTTAGACACATTAAGGCCTGTTAAAATAGAGCAATTAGTAGGACGTTAGGTTTCGTAAAGTGGAGAACGTCAAGCACTCAAGGCGCGAGTTCGATTCCTCTACCGGCTGTCATTTTCATTTCTTCATTAGTAATATTTTTTTATGACAAAATAATCGTACTTAATTTATTTTATGTCGGAATGTTTTTTTAAAGCAAAAAAAACTTTATCATAAATGTTAACATCGATTAAACACAAAATTGGTTTGGCCGCAACATTGAAAGTACAGTATGGAGGTAACGTTGTTACAAAAGTTTTTAACGTTACATTTACATTAATAGCTTAACAGTATCTTACATTAACATCTGTGTATCACTAAAGAGTACTCAGCAGCACTTATTTTTGTTCTAGTAGAACAAGAAACCTGACTCATTAAGTTCTTTTCACTTAAAATCGAGTGATGTGGCGCTGTGATAGAAATTCTGACCAGCAATAGGGAGAACCTGGGTTTAAATCCCTGCCCTGTCATTCTGATTTCGGTCTTCCATGGTTTCCTGAAACCACTCCAGGTGAATACTGCGGTGTTTACTTACTACAGGCCACAGGTTACTGTTAAACANCACTCCAGGTGAATACTGCGGTGTTTACTTACTACAGGCCACAGGTTACTGTTAAACACGACAGAGTCGTGGTTTTATTTGTTAATGGGGCGCTCTTAGCCTGCGAGGCCATACCGCACCCCGGCCTCCCAGTAGGCGGGGAAGAGGGATCACGCCCTCTCNTTGATTGATTACTGTCATTTATACTTGGTTGGCTGTGCGGGAATCGGGTCATTTGATTTCCTTCGTTCGAATTAACAGCTCAAGAGTTTATTTACAATTTCTATTACAATAACGAAAATAACAGTGTTTTAAATGTAGTTATTGGTGGTTAGTTATGACACAAAAAATTCCAATGAAACGCTCTCAATAGAAAACCAAGAAGTAGAGTTATAAAACTAGAAAATATTTATTGACCAAATGTCGTGCATTAAATATTATATGAATAAAAACATTCTAGATTTTCAAACAGTCACTTTAATTGAGGTAGGTCGCTAAGGCGTAGTGTTTGGAAGCCAACTTTCCAGGTTAAAATATCGGTTCCCCTTTCATTCTTTCTGTAATAACCAAAACTCTAATATACACACAAGCATACTAAACTTTAGTTGAGCAACGTTTCGAGCTATCGAATAAGAACCCAAAGATAATTTGGTTTCTAGCCAAAAAACCTTTAAATCCTCCTGTACAAACAATTAATTTGGTTGCGCCAAACACATTTTGTTTTATTCACAGAAGCCTCTTTTCTCAGTGTAGTTATTAAAATTTAGTAGCTTACAAGCTGCTTTTCAGCCAAGTGTATCAAAATGTTTCTAGACTTACGTTTATATGTAATAGATTAAAAAATAATCGAGTTTAAAGTCCTTGACTGCAAACACTTGTGACATACTGTTTAATACAGTCTACAACACACATAACCGTATCAGCGTACATTCAACTTCAGGTACATTGCCATTTTGTTTCAAAGATTACTTGTTATATACACTGAAGAGCCATAAAAACTGGCATAGGCGTGCGTATGCAAATAACAGAGGCATGGAACCAATCAGAGTAACGCGATGCGGTCGGCAGCTAGATCGGATACTGCTGCTACAATGGCAGGTTATCAAGATTTAAGTGAGTTTGACAGTGGTGTTATAGTCGGCGCACAAGAGATGGGACATAGCATCTCCGAGGTAACGATAACATTTGGATGTTCGCGTACGACCATTGCACGAGTGTATCGTGAATATCGGGAATACGGTAAAACATCACATCTTCGACATCGCTGCGGCCGGAAAAAGATTGTGAAAGAACGGGACAAACGACGACTGACGAGAATCATTAAACGTGACAGACGTGCAACACTTTCTCAAATTGGCGCAGATAGGATATGTGAACTGCCCTGCAGGATTCATGGCGTGAATTGCCTCCTGCATACCTTCAGACATTAGCCGAGTCCATGCCCCGTCGTCTTGCGGCACTTCTGCGTGCTCGGGGGGCCCCTGCACGATATTAGGCAGGTGTACCAGTTTTTTTTTTTTTGGCTCTTCAGTGTATGTAGTTACTGGCAGTGTTTTTTAAAGGTTGGTTTTAAAAGTAATTGTAAACAGCCTTTGGCACTTAGTAACTTACTCCGGTGTCTTGTATCCTGAAACGAGGCTCAAATCCTGACACTATTTCTGAGCTGAGTGGACGTATCCACCCTCAGACCAGTGGTATCCCTTCCTCTAAGGTTGACCCTAGCTCCCAATGGGCGCATTCTGGGAATTGCCCAGATTTACGACTTGTAGTTTCAGCCTCCTGTAATGGCAGTGGTAATAAACCTCGTTCACACTGGGGGAGGGAGTGGTTTCCTGTCGCCATCGAGCTGGTTCTTGGAGTTCTGTCTTCCCCCACGTTTATCCCGACATTTTGTCTTCTTTCATCTCACTGCTGCTATGCTCACACTTGAATTGCATTATAAACCAACAATTACGTAACAGCATAGGAAATTATTTAATTATTGTATGGTTACAGAAAAAAAGTCTAATGTTGTTAAAACAAAAAATGGCTATTGAGGCATTTATTTAAACGTTTATGTTTTAGTTAATAATATTGTGACAGAGTTAATAATGTTAAACATTTACAAAATATTTATTATTATTATCCAAGTATGCCGTTGAAGTGTTAATGTTAATAAAGCCTAAGTAATTTTGCCGCTATCAAATGTTGCATTACGCTAAAATAACAGGAAGAACAATATTATGTTTTGTGTTACTGCGGCATTAAGATAATGTCCAGCTGACACAAGTTCACATTGTCTTGACGTTGTAAAATTACGGATACTAGTGAACAACGATAACTTAGTACATTAAAACCACTATATTTAAATTTTAAAGCATATTATGAGAATTAAATATGGTTTAGACCAGCTCTCAATTCTTGCAAAGCAATTTAGGCGTGCGAAGTATCCATGTATTTCTAGAGCCTAAAGTATTTCCATATAACGAAAGAGAACTGCAGTTTGTTGTTATATTGTACTTAAAATCCACAATTTTAGACACATTCAGGCCTGTTAAAATAGAGCAATTAGTAGGACGTTAGGTTTCGTAAAGTGGAGAACGTCAAGCACTTAAGGCGCGAGTTCGATTCCTCTACCGGCTGTCATTTTTATTTCTTCATTAGTAATATTTTTTTATGACAAAATAATCGTACTTAATTTATTTTATGTCGGAATGTTTTTTTTAAAGCAAAAAAAAACTTTATCACAAATGTTAATATCGATTAAACACAAAATTGGTTTGGCCGCAACATAAATATCCCTTAACATTAAAAGTACAGTATGGAGGTAACGTTGTTACAAAAGTTTTTAACGTTACATTTACATTAATAGCTTAACAGTATCTTACATTAACATCTGTGTATCACTAAAGAGTACTAAAGCGTACTCAGCAGCACTTATTTTTGTTCTAGTAGAACAAGAAACCTGACTCATTAAGTTCTTTTCACTTAAAATCGAGTGATGTGGCGCTGTGATAGAAATTCTGACCAGCAATAGGGAGAACCTGGGTTTAANTTTGGAGCTGTGATAGAACTTCTGATCAGCAATAGGGAGAACCTGGGTTTAAATCCCTGCCCTGTCATTCTGATTTCGGTCTTCCATGGTTTCCTGAAACCGCTCCAGGTGAATACTGCGGTGTTTACTTACTACAGGCCACAGTCGGATTCCTTCCCCGTTCCTTCCTCTTTGGATGAACTTGCTCCGTCTGTAATGACCTCGCTGTCGACGAGACGTTAAGTCCTGCCTACCCTTATTTATACTTAAAGATAGATCTTCTTAATCCTTACTGCTCCATACACATGTCTATTATAAGTCTTGCCCACGGTAGGGGCCGCGGTGGTGTAGTGGTTAGATTACTAGCCTCCCGCCTAGGCGAACCGGGTTCTATACCCGGCGGGGTCGCTTCCGGATATTCGCATGTGGGAATCGTGTCGGACGATGCCGCTGGTCAGCAGGTTTTCTCGGGGATCTCCCTTTTTCCCCCACCCATTAATTCCGTCGCTGTCCACACTCATGTCACTTCACCCTCATCGACTCTCAAGACCTCCATGTTAAGAGCCGCCCAAATCTCTCCACTCCACTCTTGCCCATAATCACTCGTTCCATTCCAATGTACCACGCTTATTAGAGTTTCTGATCACCACCGCAGACTTTATACTTGTGGTCGCTGTAGATGTATTTCTATCTCAACCGTAGACTGAAAATGAGGTAAGACTATTCGTCTTCTGCACATGTACCCAAAATTGACCTACCCCAAACCATCACAACTGTCTAAGTCACAGGTCAAGAGTGATGAACGGGTTTGTTAACATACTTTTGTGAATTTGAATTTAATCAAACTGGATTACAAATTGGTTATAGAGGAATTATAGAAACAACTCAAAACACTTGTTTTTACTAGAGAGTGTTCTAACCTTAAATCCAATCCAGTCGATTTGGCTAGTCACGTGGGCAGATAAGCAGTTCAGTGTTGGGACACAGAGACTGGGCCTGCGCAGCCAGCGAGATCGCTCTACCCCATATTTACTATACGATCTCCTTTCCACAATATGGCAGGTCGTCGTGTCACTTCCTTGTCCACTTATGATCCATTACTCCATACTTAATTCTGTATAAAAAAAACTTTTCCAAGCATTTTATTTAAATACGTATCAGTACTTTTTAACCCTTTCAGACCCACTTTATATGGTTTCAGGTATTGCAAACAAAGAAAATTTATGATGTGTGCTGTACTGAAGTCGACACAGCACTTGTTTGATTCGTTGTCACAGTCAAAGAGTTGTAGGCCACAGTTGTATGAACCAATTATGACCTATACCAGTAAGACGGTTTGCGAATGATTTACCCACAGGTAGGATCATTGGCCATTGAGTTTTGCAGTGTGCAGTACTGACCAAAAATTACCTACAAGTGTGTAATGTGCAAACCTGTGTACACTAGGTCTGAACGGATTAAGCAATTTTGCGAGGTAAATTTTAAAAACCAACTGGGATGCAAGATTAAAATTGTGCTTCTATTTACACGGTCGTATCACCTGTTTAGGTGTGTACCTAGTATAAAAACAGTTCGATGGTTTCTCTGTTTCATGTGTTTTGAAGTTCTAAGGTTTGATGCCGACCCTTTTTTTTATGAATTAATTATGATTAGGTAATGACACTCAGTTGTTAATACCTTCGCTTTTTAATTGAATATCATTAATTTTTATAGATTATTTTATTTATCATATTATTTAATTATATTTTATAAGAAACGAGGAATAACGTTTCCACCATCGTCTTGGCATATTTTTTTTTTTGCTGGTACAGTTACCTGTTGTGCGAGTCCCCATTTCCTTTCCAATTAAATAACGTCTCGGCTAGCTAACTGTGCAGGTAATTAACCTACTTTCCTTTGGTAAGAGTATTCGAATGGGAGTGCACGCGGGCTTCCAAATATTCGTATTTATTCTAACATATTTTTCTTTAATTTGGTATATATGAGATTAACAGTAGTTTGTCGAAGAGTCGGATAGATCCTCTTTGCCCTTTAATTATGCAGGTAATGACAACTAGCAAAGTGACGGGTGTTGAAGGTTTTTTTTTCTTTTAAGCATGTTAAAACTTTGCTTCACAGCCAAACTTTAGTGGAAATCTATATTCAGAAGAAAATACTCTTCTGGATTTTTATCAGTTTTAAGATTTAAGATTTTTTGAAGGAATAAGTGTTTCTACCAAAAATGTGTAAGGTAATATTGACAACGTACGTCTTGCTCCAAATATAAGTTAACCCTTTCAGACCAACTTTAATTTACTGGTTCAGATGTTGCAATGAAAAAATTTATGACGAATGCTGTACTTAAGTCGACACAACACTTGTTTCGTTTTCACAGCCAATGAGTTGTAGACTATACGTTAAGCCATAGCTATATGAACCAATCATGATCTAGATCACTTAGACTGTTCGCGTATTATTTACCCACAGGTAAGATCATTGGTCATTGAGCTTCNACCAATCATGATCTAGATCACTTAGACTGTTCGCGTATTATTTACCCACAGGTAAGATCATTGGTCATTGAGCTTCGTAGTGTGTAGTACAGACCAAAAATTTCCTACGAATGTGTAATGTACACAATTGTGTACACTGTGTCTGGTCTGAATGGGTTAACTGCTTTTCATGAAAGCGGCAGGAAATAATCATCTTCAGTGACATTTTATAAATGATCGATTTTGTTTAATCATTTATAGTTCTAACGCAATAGTTTAACATATTCTTTATAAAAATTACTTGCTTCCAAAAGATTTTGTCAGTTCGTAGAAGTTCATCATTTCGGCAAGAAGAAGCTAGGGACGTAGGTAGGTTTTTTNCTTCCAAAAGATTTTGTCAGTTCGTAGAAGTTCATCATTTCGGCAAGAAGAAGCTAGGGACGTAGGTAGGTTTTTTTACTTTAACACCGAAAAATGCATTATTTTATATTTGTGCGAAATACGATTTGACATGCAGGCATTATTTCTAAGTACTCTTTCCTTGCATAAAACACTTAAATAGCATAGTTTTTGTATCATAGCATGTCAAAATCGCAGTTTGTTTTTTTAGATGTAAAAATAAATTTAAAAAAAAATTAGTTAAAATTCAACAAGGATTACCGGAAGGTCATGTCTTAATTCTCTTTATGGTATCATTAACAACATTTATTTCACAGAAAATCATGAACTGCTTTAAAAAAAAGTATTGATGAAGCAACTTTTAAAAATTTCAAATATATTTCACAGAATGATTTAAAATATTTTTCGAGTAACTCATGGTATTTTATTTTCATATGGATTATCTCATTTCGGTAGGCGAGTTAGTTTTCTTAATTGTATATCCTTAAAAAAGGAAAAAAATAAAAATTTTAATTTTAAATACCATTATGTAAAAATTACGTAGTCTACAGTAAATATTACTGATAAATAACGTCTACAAGTCGAACAGTATTTCGTACANATTATGTAAAAATTACGTAGTCTACAGTAAATATTACTGATAAATAACGTCTACAAGTCGAACAGTATTTCGTACAGATATAAATAATGAAGTTTTTGGTGACAAGCACCCTTAACTAAATAGTTCCAGTACGTGATGTCACGTTAAATGCTGTCCACGGTAAAATGAGCACTTTTGAAATCAACCTTGAAAAATATCACTGCTCCTATCTGCACATTTTTTAACGGTAACGATAAGTGGCATGCATCCAGTGAAGTTGGTAACGACGGAGGAAAAGTAGTCCCGTATCTTAACGTTGAAATAAAAGTATTAATAAGTAAACATTTGTGAATACTTTTTTATAGATTATTTTATTTATTATATTATTTAATTATATTTTATAAGAAACGAGGAATAACTTTCCCACCATCGTCTTGGCATATTTTTTTCTGCTGGTACAGTTACCTGTTGTGCGAGTCCCCATTTCCTTTCCAATTAAATAACGTCTCGGCTAGCTAACTGTGCAGGTAATTAACCTACTTTCCTTTGGTAAGAGTATTCGAATGGGAGTGCACGTGGGCTTCCAAATATTCGTTTTTATTCTAACATATTTTTCTTTAATTTGGTATATATGAGATTAACAGAAGTTTGTCGAAGAGTCGGATAGATCCTCTTTGCCCTTTAATTACGCAGGTAATGACAACTAGCAAAGTGACGGGTGTTGAAGGTTTTTTTTTCTTTTAAACATATTAAAACTTTGCTTCACAGCCAAACTTTAGTGGAAATCTATATTCAGAAGAAAATAGTCTTCTGGATTTTGATAAGTTTTAAGATTTAAGATTTTTTGAAGGAATAAGTGTTTCTTCCAAAAATTTGTAAGGTAATATTGACAACGTACGTCTTGCTCCAAATAAAAGTTAACCCTTTCAGACCAACTTTAATTTACTGGTTCAGATGTTGCAATGAAAAAATTTATGACGAATGCTGTGCTTAAGTCGACACAACACTTGTTTCGTTTTCACAGCCAATGAGTTGTAGACTACACGTTTAGCTATAGCTATATGAGCCAATCATGATCTAGATCACTTAGACTGTTCGCGTATTATTTACCCACAGGTAAGATCATTGGTCATTGAGCTTCGTAGTGTGTAGTACAGACCAAAAATTTCCTACGAATGTGTAATGTACACAATTGTGTACACTGTATCTGGTCTGAATGGGTTAACTGCTTTTCATGAAAGCGGCAGGAAATAATCATCTTCAGTGACATTTTATAAATGATCGATTTTGTTTAATCATTTATAGTTCTAACGCAATAGTTTAACATATTCTTTATAAAAATTACTTGCTTCCAAAAGATTTTGTCAGTTCGTAGAAGTTCATCATTTCGGCAAGAAGAAGCTAGGGACGTAGGTAGGTTTTTTTACTTTAACACCGAAAAATGCATTATTTTATATTTGTGCGAAATACGATTTGACATGCAGGCATTATTTCTAAGTACTCTTTCCTTGCATAAAACACTTAAATAGCATAGTTTTTGTATCATAGCATGTCAAAATCGCAGTTTGTTTTTTTAGATGTAAAAATAAATTTAAAAAAAATGAGTTAAAATTCAACAAGGATACCGGAAGGTCATGTCTTAATTCTCTTTATGGTATCATTAACAACATTTATTTCACAGAAAATCATGAACTGCTTTAAAAAAAAAGTATTGATGAAGCAACTTTAAAAATTTCAAATATATTTCACAGAATGATTTAAAATATTTTTCGAGTAACTCATGGTATTTTATTTTCATATGGATTATCTCATTTCGGTAGGCGAGTTAGTTTTCTTAATTGTATATCCTTAAAAAAGGAAAAAAATTAAAATTTTAATTTTAAATACCGTTATGTAAAAATTACGTAGTCTACAGTAAATATTACTGATAAATAACGTCTACAAGTCGAACAGTATTTCGTACAGATATAAATAATGAAGTTTTTGGTGACAAGCACCCTTAACTAAATAGTTCCAGTACGTGATGTCACGTTAAATGCTGTCCACGGTAAAATGAGCACTTTTGAAATCAACCTTGAAAAATATCACTGCTCCTATCTGCACATTTTTTAACGGTAACGATAAGTGGCATGCATCCAGTGAAGTTGGTAACGACGGAGGAAAAGTAGTCCCGTATCTTAACGTTGAAATAAAAGTATTAATAAGTAAACATTTGTGAATACTAAAGTTATTTCTTTAGCTTTCAGTTTTTTTTAGTGAATATAAGTGTAAGAATTAGCTAGTTTGTAAACCACATACTTTTATAATAATTTCGAAGTTTCTCTTTGCTGACGTATGGATAAAGAGATTAGGCCCATGGAAATGTTGATTTCATACATGATGGCGGAAGAATACACNATCTTTGCTGACGTATGGATAAAGAGATTAGGCCCATGGAAATGTTGATTTCATACATGATGGCGGAAGAATACACAGCGCGCATATTAGAAGATCTTAAGTAGGGCTTTCAAAAGCGCTCAGTTCACCGCGAACACCGTGATCGCTTTGTTACTCTGATCAAATCTTGTTGGCGGTGGTGGTGGTGGTACGAGGCTTGGTGCATATTCCGGAGCTGCCAGAATCTCGGGGTGCAAGAACTCTCGTCCCCTCGCCCCGCCGTCGGCCGAGTTGCGCCAAGTTCCCCCGCTGAACTCGGACCGATCAAGATCAGCTGATTGATCCGACGGCGAAGAACCGAGAGGCTGTGGAGGAGCGGAGAAGTGGTACCCGGCGCTCGCTTCATGAAGTATTCAAACGCGAGGAGATGTCCCTGGGAAGTTGAGCGGATCAGAGACGCCGCGTCGCGGCTCCCAACTCTCCCGGGACGCAGTTACAACGCATCCCCGGGAGACACGTCAGAATACACTTGGCATGCGAATCGATCATGAATCTCCCGCCTCGGAGGGATTTTGCGAGTCCCCGCGAGTACTTCGGCGAACGTGAAGTTATTCGGCGCGGACGACAGCGACAGTCTGGTTTTCAGGCACAGGTGCGTTATTTGACGTTCAAATGCTATTTTTTCGCCGCCGGTGTACTAAAACTTCCAGGTGTGGTGGCATCATCTACCGGCTGGGGCATAGAATTTTAACTAAGTTTCTTAAAGTCGTAGGCTTATATGTTTGTGGAAACTGTATACGTGGATGTGCCTAAACATTTCGAACACTTTCAAAGACTGTACACTAGACTCGATATCCGGATAGTGTTTTACGGTACAGGCTAAACTCATNACATTTCGAACACTTTCAAAGACTGTACACTAGACTCGATATCCGGATAGTGTTTTACGGTACAGGCTAAACTCATACATGTTTTCGAAATACATGTAATCTAGATTTTCATATCGCGGCCTTCTGTATTTTAAAAATAAAATACTCTAACTGTAAAACTATCAAAATATGCTTAAATTAATACTTTTACAAAATGCCAGAGGTGCGTATCTGAGTTCATGAGGGATGGAGGTCTTAATAAATATAAAATAACTAAATTAGGTTTTTAATTTATATACACAAATATTATTTGCAACTTTAAATTAGCTATCTCCTTTATTACCCTNACATTTCGAACACTTTCAAAGACTGTACACTAGACTCGATATCCGGATAGTGTTTTACGGTACAGGCTAAACTCATTCATGTTTTCGAAATACATGTAATCTGAATTTTCATATCGCGGCCTTCTGTATTTTAAAAATAAAATACTCTAACTGTAAAACTATCAAAATATGCTTAAATTAATACTTTTACAAAATGCCAGAGGTGCGTATCTGAATTCATGAGGGATGGAGGTCTTAATAAATATAAAAAAACTAAATTAGGTTTTTAATTTATATACACAAATATTATTTGCAACTTTAAATTAGCTATCTCCTTTATTACCCTATTATTCTCAGTGAGCGCAATATTTAACGACTATTTCAATTCTAGCTAAAGTCCTTATCGATGCCTTAATGTTGATTACAGTCATTTAATTCACACTCATTATTTACACATTTCCAATATTTCTGTAACCATCATTCAAAATGTCTTAAACACACGTATCCAGTTCAATAGTCCCTCCAGTCAATCTCACTCCTCACTGTACCGATGCTCGCAGTCCGCAGACTTCACTCGCGCTGGTCATTCTCGTCGCCATTCTTCGCTCTACTGGCTCGTCGCTTCGCTGTCGTAGCACACCTGGCGCTTGAGGTCGCGCAATCCTCCAAACTCTAAACTGTCGATTCGGAGGCCCATCACGACTTAAGTAGACTCGCTGGACTCGATATAGAAGGTTCCCCGCATCCCCGAGTCATGCTGAGAGAGGCTACGACAATGACCAGAACATTCTTGAAAATATTGTTGAGGTTTAATGAATAAAGGCCTTTTAATAAACGAAAAGTTTTATTATACTTTAACAGCAAAACTGATACAACAATGTTGACCGTTATATATTTATCAACTAGAAAAAACAAAACACTACACAGTGTTGCCAACAACTTAAAACTGAAGTTACCAAATAATAATTATTACATTGCCATATTTTAACACCCCCTCTCAATGTAATACAGTTCTATCTTATATCTTATCTGATACAATTATATCTTATTTCTAAGTTTGAATACAACACTTATTTAAACATCTTACAAATAATTCTTGACTTAAAGCCTTAGTGAGTATGTCAGCTGGTTGTTCACTAGTTTTCACATAATGAAGGCAGATCTTATTATCTTTAATCAAATCCTTTATGAAGTGATATCGTATATCAATATGTTTGAGGCGCTTAACAGTGTCTGTGCCTGCAATAAAAATGGCTGACTGGTTGTCACAATACATACTTACTGGACATACATTTGAGTAACCAAAATCACTTAACAAGTTTATCAGCCAACAGGCTTCGCTTCCTGCCATACTCACTGCAACATACTCAGCCTCAGTTGACGACAGACTGACTGATACTTGTTTCTTCGAGCACCAAGAAATCAAACAATTGGAAAACTTAAATAAATAGCCTGTGGTAGACTTTCTGTCTTTGAGATCACCTCCCCAATCAGCATCACAATATCCCTCTAGGACATTATCTTCACACTTGAAAACTAACATATAATTTAGTGTATTCTTGACATACCGCAGGACTCTTTTTAATGCAGTTACTAACATATCATTTGAATATGTTTGAAATCTGCTCAACATTGAGACAGTAAAACATAAATCAGGCCTAGTACTTGACACTGCATACATAAGGCATCCTATAACTTCTCTACAATATTTTTCAATATTCTCATCATTACTTTTATTACAATTTTCAAGTATTTTAACATTAAAGTTTGGGTCAATAGGAGTTGACATAGGTTTACAGTTTTCCATATTAAACCTTTTAAGTACATTTTCTAGGTAATTTCTTTGGCTTAATTCAGTAATCCCCGTTTCTAGATTTTGGTTAACATTTATACCCAAAAAATTGGTTACTAAACCTAGATCCTTCATCTTAAATTCTTTGTTTAGGACACTTTTAAACTGAACAATTTTCTCCTCATTTGTACCAAATATTAACAAGTCATCAACATATAGCAAAACAAACATTTTATCTTTACCATTGCACCTTTTGTACAAGCATGAATCACTTTTTGAACTAACAAAGCCTTCTCCTGTTATAATAGAATTAAATTTATTATTCCAGGATTTTGGTGAACTTTTCAGACCATATAGAGACTTGTTTAATTTTGCAATATTATTATTACCCGAATAAGCCCCTTCCGGCAAACGAATAAATACATTTTCATTTATTTCTCCATACAAAAATGCTCCCGTTACGTCCATTTGATAGATTGGCAATTTTAATTTGGTTGCTATAGCAACAAAAAGTCTAAATGTAGGTAATTTTGCAACTGGAGCATAGATGTCATTCAGATCTAATACATCATCCTGTTCAAACCCTCGGGCAACTAATCTAGCTTTATACTGTTGAACATTATTTATTGTCTTTACTTTAAAAACCCATTTACTACTCACTATTTTCTCTTTTGCTGGTGCTTCACATAAATCCCAAGTGTTGTTCTCTTTCAGTGTCTCCAGTTCTCTATTGATAGCTTCACTCCATTTACAAGCATCCTTTCTTTTCATTGCTTCCTTGTAAGTCACTGGATTATCATCTTCGCTGTAGATGTTGTTGCATTGATAAAATTCGGTCTGTTTCCTTACACGCTTGCTTCGTTCATTTCCATTTTGTAATGGTGTGATTACGCTTTCTTCTTCACTTGTACATGGTTCATATTCACTTCCAGATTCATTTTGAGTTATTAAGCTTTCATTCATGTTAACCAGAGTTTCTTGTAAGTCTTGGTTTCCATCAACTTTATCTACTATTTGTTTCAACTCGTTCTCCAAATCAAGTGTAACTTGGGGTTCTTCCCTTCCTTCTTGTTTCTGTTCTAAGAAAACAATATCACGCTTTGTCTCTACAGTATTTTTCTGTGGGAAGTATATCCGGTAACCCTTGGTATCTTCGCCATATCCGACCATCAATCCCTTGTCTCCTTTGCTATCCCATTTTCTTCGTCTTTCTTTTGGAATGTGTACATACACCGGTGTGCCGAAGACTTTTAATTGTTGAATATCGAAACTTTTATTGGTCCATACCTCATATGGTGTTTTTCCTTCAACTTTACTCTTACCCGTTCTGTTCAGAGTAAATGCAGCAGTATGTACCGCTTCTGCCCATAGTTTCTTAGGTAAACTCTTTGCATGTAAAATTGTTCTTGCCGCTTAAACCAAAGTTCGGTTCTCTCTTTCGGCCTTTCCGTTTTGTTCCGGAGTATATGGTACTGTAGTTTGATGTGTTATGCCACGTTTTGAGAACATTTCACTCACTTCTTTATTCACAAATTCCAGCCCATTATCACATCTGAACAATTTTACTTTGTTCCCAGTTAAAATCTCCGCCTTATTAATGAAATCTTCTATGCAGTTATTCACCTGATGCTTATTTTTAATGAAATAGACACTTCTATAATTTGAGAAGTCGTCCTTTAACACTACGAAATACCTCGACCCGCCGACAGATACCTCCTCCATGGGACCGCACGTGTCCGCATGGATTAATTCACATGCTTTAGAAGTACCATTTTCGCTGTTATGAAAAGGTAATCGATGAATTTTTCCCTTCAAGCAGCTTTCACAGGTTGGAGCAGACGTTTGTTTCACATTTATTTTCCTTGTGGCAAGTATTTTCTTCACATAATCGAAGTTTTGATGAGCCAATTTTTCGTGCCACACATTTAAATCATCGTTTGTAGTACTAGCTACGCTCGCAATATCATTTTCATATCGGAAATCCATATAATACGAGCTCCCAATTCGGTTTGCAACCGCCAAAACTTCTTTGTTTTTATAAAATTTACATGAGCTGTCACTTGTCATTATGACATAACCTTTGTCAGTCGCACAATTCATAGAGAAAAGGTTCGTTTTCAGTTCGGGAACGTAAAGAACGTTGTCTATGTTTGTGTTGATCCATTCGTTCCCATTGTGCACTTTTACCGCCATCTGCCCACAGCCTAACACACTAATCGCTTGCCCATTGCCGAGAATCACAGATTTCTGTGAAACAATTTGAAATGATGAAAATAACGCGCGATTGTTACACATATGTTCACTGGCCCCAGAGTCAACCAGCCATTTTGACTCTTGATAATGTTCATATTCTGCGTTTGACACGACAAATGCATTACTTTCCTTACTGCCCCTGTACTTCCTAAAGCGACACTGTGCCTTATAATGTCCGAACTTTCCGCAATAAAAACACTTATTACTGTTACTGTTATTGTCTTGTAATTCACTGTTATTCACTTTGCTTCTGCATTCGCTTTGGAAATGCCCCAGTCTGTTGCATTTGTGACACTTTATGTTTCTTCTATTTTTAACAAAGAATGCAGATGAAGCTTGTTGAGACGCTTCACCCTTCTCCTGCACCCTTTCTTCTTCCACCAGAAGCCTGGCTATCAGATTATCCAGGGTTTGTTTATCGTCTGGCGCCGACTCCCACGCCGACACAAAGTGTTTGTACTCATCTGGCAACGACATTAGTACCTTTGTAATAACTAACTTGTTTGATATTTCCTCTCCCATTTGCTTAAGCTGATTTTGCAGCTCCTGTATTTTTGACAAAAATACTGACATCTCAGTTCCTTTTTCAAACTTAAACTGGAAAAATCGCTGCTGTGTAATATGGATGCTTGTTTCCGACTTTTGCTCGAAAACACTTTGGAGTTTACGCCACATTTCAGCAGATATTGTGCAAGAAATTATATGCAACATGACTTTCTCCGTCATTCTGGTAACTAGTAGTGTCTGAGCCTTAGCATCTTTTGACTCCCAAGCAGCATGTTCAGCCGCTGCCTCAGGTTTTATTTTCTGCCCCTCAACTATGTCGAGCCATCCTTGACCTCGTAGCAATACCGTTGTTTGGAACTTCCACAGGTTCCAGTTGCTAGGTCCTTCCAGTTTGATCACACACTGATTTCCTTCCATTTCGTTGTCCTGCCTCGCTCAATTTAGAGAATGAACGAGTATTACTCCTTCTTGGCGCGGTCACGTATAACCTCACTTTTATCGCGGGCCGGCACCAATATTTTCGCCGATATTTCTACCCCTTCACAGATTCTATGCAGAACTATGTGTCTGGGCCCATAACCTGTTGAGGTTTAATTAATAAAGGCCTTTAAATAAACGAAATGTTTTATTATACTTTAACAGCAAAACTGATACAACAATGTTGACCGTTATATATTTATCAACTAGAAAAAACAAAACACTACACAGTGTTGCCAACAACTTAAAACTGAAGTTACCAAATGATAATTATTACATTGCCATATTTTAACAAATATAACTCCAAAAATTCAATCCGCTCAAGGACGTGAGCTCACGGGTCCCGAAAGGCTTTATCGTGGCACGCGCGGTGGCTCGCCTTTGTTAATCGCAGCCAGCTTCTCGCATTACTTCTCGTCTAAAGTTCACACACTCCTTCGCTCGTTCGGGCAGGACGGGGCAAGGGAAGCAATGCAGACGAGTAACTCGTAACAGTATTATTATAGGTTGTTCACGGTAAATGGAGCACTTCTGAGAGGCCTGCTGAGGATCTACTTTTCTCCCACGTTTTGTATTTTTCAACCACTTGTAAAATTAACATTGCCATGGCCCACGTCACTTTATTCGTGCGTTAGCTAAATGTAACTGTGAAATTATTAAGAATGTAAGTTGTTTTCTTATGTGTTAATTTGTACCCTAATGTGAATAAAACAAAGAGAAACAATATTAAATAAATTCACTGTTAAAATCCACTGTTAAATTCAACGTTGTCACACTTTTAATTTGACACTAAGCCATGGAACTATTTTTCCTATCTCGATGCAAACGTTACGGGCAGTATGCCAGTCAATATGTATGTTGAAATATACGCAAGTAACTGAAAGCGATTTATTTCAACGTTTAGTTTCGAAAGTGCTCGCTTTAACGTGAACAGTCTATACATGTGAAGTATTAATAAGGTAGAACGTTTATGATTTTCCCCCACCCAATACTTCAATACAAATCCCACAAGAGCCATTACTATATGCCACTTCCCCCCCTCTACAACAGACTTAATCAATTATTAATTATGTATACATTTGTAATATTATTTGCGCTATGAAGACACCCAAATTGTATGGTATTTTAATACTCTGTGGCTAATGTCTAAAATATTCACATACCAAAAATGTTAAAAATAATATTATATTCTTATTTTAGCAGGTTTCAGAAATAATTATTATTATTTCTGAAGCCTGTGGACGGATGCTTACTTAAAATGTTACACAAACAATGCCTTACCAGCACTGTATAAAATAGGCGGCAATCCTTTGGTTCCACATTTTTGGAAGAAAACAAGTATTATTATAATTCAGACAAATATTAACCAGTATCCCAGCAGCGGTTCAGACAAATAATACCATGTTTGTGCACCAGAATTTTACAGTAGTGTTATCGAACTTAAACTATTTGCCGTCTCTCAGGAACAATTTCGTTGATTTCAGCTAAATTTGGCAAGTAGGTGAGCAGCACCGCTTTATGACGTAAAATACTGTAAGTGGTAATTACTTGTAGTTGTAGATGACGCAGCCACTTCCTTTCTTACGATGTAAACTAGCGTATCAAAGTTGATCATTCGATTACTGTCGATATTAGCGTGAACTGTGCGAGGAACTAATTTTCTGTTGAATAGTGGCAACCATGTAGCATTTAGAATTATTAGCATATATATGCCCTGCCAAGCCTCATTTATAATAAATAATCGGATTTCAGAATATTCTCATATACTTAAGTTGCCGATAGCATTATGCTTGCATGCCAAATTGTTTAAATCATAGGTCGCCCTGACCCTACGTTTGATTTTTACAAACCGTACGAAACTAACATTTTTCGTTTTACACTCTAATTACACTGTCGCATTTTAAAGATAATTTTTAGAGACTCGACTATTTATATTTGTTGGAAATAGATTGCTCAAAAATTATTGTGCTTGAAACAGTCATGCTGGTATCTATAGCACTGTTCAGAACTACTTGTTAACTTACCATTGTTGGTTAGCTAAGGCAAGATTGTAAGCCACGGTAGCTTGTAAGTCATTGTTACTATGCATTCGTCAAGTAAAGGGCATTACTCACAAGACGATAATAAATATCGCAAAATAAATTATTGATCAATAATGCAGAAACCCGTGAGGCTGATACTTGTTATTTCCACTGACACATCAACTTTGTTATGTTGAGGCACCAGAGATATGGATCATTCGCATCTTGAGTGGCACATGCTTTTGACGAATTCCCGTTTTAACTACAAACAGTCATTTTCCTGTCGCTTAGCCTCCGCAAACAAACGCCTATCGGTCAGCTTGTACCAGACTCACTCAAAAACAATCTACATAAAATACATTATAAACCATGTTAGATGTCATTCAATAACAGTTTTAGATATGCTAAAGTGACACGAGGTATGATATTTTAATAGGTATCGGCCACCAGGAGGGGAGGTTTGGTGAGGAAAGCGCCGGTTCCACCGGGAACTTTGCTAAAGTGACACGAAGATGTGTTACTGTGTGTTTACTTTAACTATTTGAATTCTCTTCTGCCTTTTGCGTTAACATAGAAAATGCATACATTGCTACTTATTAAATGGTCTTATCAGCTCTGCTTGGTAAAAAGAAAAGTCACAGAAAATGATTGTAAGGAAAACGGGTTTACTTTCTAAAATCAAGTATCGGTCATTGTCCATGATTTTTCCTTGATTATGTCACCCCCACTGAAAGAAAAATTTGTTCCAACCAACAAAATAATTATTTGTATATATGGCGAAACATATTTAGTAGCCCCAACGAAATATTTTATTGAGTAAACTAAACTTCAAAAGAAACAAAATGAATTTTTTTAAACTAACTAAAAACACACTTGAATAAACCAAACCTCTTCGTTGGGGCAGAAAAAAATTGTACTGTCAAGAAAATATTTTGTTGACTCAATTGTATATTTTTTGTATGCATTCCGTTTAAAATACAGATCTAGAGTTAGTTTGAAATTTTCGTGACAATTAGAACAGTGGCAGTTTTTGTGAGTGAATTTATTAATGCATTTAATAATGGTATAAACGTCCCAATTCAACCAGCTTAACAAGAAACTTATAATTAAAGCTTTAAAACATGGAATGTCCTATATTTGAATTCTATGTATTAAACAGCCGTATTATTTTTACTAGCAGTTCGGCTAACTTTGCTAGCGTATAGCGTTAGAGTGCAAATATTCCGGGTTCGAAATTCGTTTGTGTTTCACTAAGCATTACTGTACCTTTGGCCAAACAAATCTTTAGTTGCACTTATCAAATATTACAGTTTGTGGTATACAAATAAGAACAACCAAATAATTTACTTTCAACAAAAAATATTTAATTAATGCTATACAAACAATTTAATTTGGTTGCACCAAACAAAACATTTAATTTATTCAGCGAAACCTTTTCCCCAGTGCAGATGCTCTTCTACGAATTCCATGCAAAGCTAACGAAAGGATTTGTGAAATAAGCTAACTTATCAGACGAAGAGAGCTAATAAGCTTACTTAGTATCTTATTAGTTCTCTTCAGCTGGAAACATTTATTAAGAGCGCAACATTCTAAGTAGCGTATCTTGACGGTATAGATTTGCGGCTCAACTTGGACTTAGATTTAGAACCTAGCACCTTTCAAATAATCACGCTATTTTCTAAGATTTACAGTTTTGCTTGAAAACACAACTTCGAGGTGTGTTCCGCTTAGATATTTATATTTAATGAAATTTAATGATAACAGTAGTGGCGAATATGGCCATTTAATTAAAACTTTAAATTCTGGCATACACGGTATCATTACAGAGAAGAAATTGAGTGTAGTGGAGTGGAGATATTTGGGCTGCTCGTTAATATTGAGGCCTTGAGAGCCAGCAAGGGCGAAGTGAGGTGAGCATGGACCAGAGCTGGAATAAAAGGGCGGGAGGAACGGGAGATCCCCGAGAAAATCCCGCCGATCAGCGGCGTCATCCGGCACGATTTCGTCATGCAAAAATCCGGGAATCGAAGCCCGTTCACCTAGGTGGGAGGCGAGTAGTCTAACCACTACACTACCGTGGCCCCCGACTTTAAATGGCGTGTGGCTCCTTTGATGTAGGCGTATATCCTTTCTCTGATTGGCTGCGCGAGGCTCCGAGAACAGGCCTTGTGAGCCTGATTGGCGAACGGCGTTCCAACATTCTGTTGGCAAATTATTCCATTTTGCTGGCGTCTGGAGTTCGCGATATAAGACGCTGTTTCACCTCTGTATACTTTCCTACTCTGTCATTAAATGGATAATTTTTTTTTCCTTTGATGCTATAGGTAAATAATAATTGTTGAGGAAGTATACGCGTTCTAACACCTTAACCTATTATCCCGAGTGTACTCGTACACATCTAACATGTTGCAGATCGGGTGAAATCATGGTCGGTACTGCGCAAGTCCAGAAGTTAGCACCAATATAGACATCGCTTTTCTTTGGAAAATGCAATTGGTTGCTGTTGAGACACCAATTTTTTTTACAACCAGTTAACTCTGGCGTCGTGCATCTACTGCAACTCTTTTATTAGGTTCCAAAGAGTTATTATTTATTGTAAGAAATTCGTAGGCACTTTCCACACAATAAACTTCCTCTTTGAAAACACTTTAAACGAAAAACTAATTTTAATATAAAGGGGCTTAACAGCGTATTTTAACAGGTGAACTGCAGAGCGTGAGTCGTGTAGGTCGGGTTGGAACGCAGTCTGGCGGCGAAGGCCACACACACAGCACAGGCTTCAGCTGCACCGACTCGGCACGCCAGGCCATTCAACCGCGGCTGCAGCGGCTCCTAGTATGGTCGCGGCCATACAACTTCTTCACTTCCTGCAATTAAAAAGCCCTCTGGTAGACCAAACGAACGGTATTCCTCCTCGTGCCCTGAGAGTGCTATTCGAGTGCCGCGAACGTTGGCCGTGTCGCTCGTCTTCGGCTAGTTCGCTGCTGAGGTAGGTAGGTATAAGCTATCCACGGTGCAGTTAGTACTTTTGAAAGTCCTCTTATTAGTAGTAATAGTCGATAAATGTGTTTTATTGTAGCCTCAGACATTTACTTCCGAGTGCGGTGGAATATAAACACTGATAATATAAACACTTAGATAATAATATTTATTTAAAAAGGTGGTCAACGTATAAGAAAATTGTGCTCACTTTACCGTGAACAGCCTATAGGTATCTGGGTCTATCGTCTCGTCGACAGCGAGGTCATTAGAGACGGAGCAATTTGCTCAGGTAAACCGGGGAGGGGGGGGATAATAAGAAGGAATCGGCCATGACCGATCCATCCCAGCATTCACCTGGAGTGATTTCGGGAAACTATGGAAAACCAAAAACCAGAATGGTCGGACGGGGAATCGAACCCGGGTCCTCCCGAATCCGAGTCCAGTCATTTACCACTGCGCCACCCCGCTCTTTTGCGCTTGTAGGGGTAAATCCACTCAGGTTAGTAACAAAACGAGATTTCTTATGGGCAACTTTTAATCAAAATTAGAGCTACGTGAATAATGAAAGAGAAAGATTTTACTTAGTTACGAAGTAATTTTGTTTTTTTATTCATGTTTGTTGCAATTATTCTGTTTTTAAAAGTAGAAAATAGAGAAAATCTGGTACCTTGCCGACACTTGCGCTTACCTAGTGGCGAAAATTTTCCCTTTGCCAAACTTTTAATATTGATCCTCCCAACCTGTAGTAGAAGTTGCCTTATTCGCGGAGCATGAGCGTTGTCATCATAGCTAGTTCGGCTAATTAACACGCACATTAGGAGTAGGCTGACCATGCATCAAGTTTGTAAGGGGCAGTCCCCTTTAAAGATAAGAAGCTATCGGATTAGTTTCTGTCACGGTTCTTCAGAAGGCCAAGTGATAAAGGGAAGAAAATAAAATTTTTTTAAAATAGATTTTACATTACTACGTTACGTAGGAAGGCCTGCGCTAAACGGAGCGGACTCGTATAGCCGAGAGGCACATATTACGTGCCAGCCCGAGGAACGGATGATGTGATACGAGATGGGGGCGGACGTGTAGCGAAATGAAGACGGGGGAGGAAAGGGGAGAACCCCGAGAACCCCCCCCCCTCCACCACGTCACAGTAATGTCCGCCACGGTCGCCACGTGAAAACACCTTCCGAAAAATTTCCGCCCAAGAGTCTAACCTGGGACCTCGATCATGATTGGTCAGCCGACCGTGGGTCCCTGTCGTTCACGTGACGTCGAAAACTCGGTCTGGGTCGTTCGTGATTAATTGGGCACTTTTGACGGCCTTGCTTACGTTGCACTTTCCTGTTTATTTTATATGCTTCCGTCAAACGTAAAATAACAGTACAGTCGGCCCGATCACTAATTCAGTGGTTGTCAAACTGTGGTCCGTGACCCACTGGTTGTTCGCGACATAGCGTTAGGTGGCCCGCGACATTTTTTAAACGTGCTATCGAGTATTTCAATTTATTTTGGTCACCTGATTCTAAGTATTCATAATACTGTTCGTTCTGTTCTATTTGTTACCGATTTTTTTATTCCAGATATTTGCGATGTTCTTATTTAATTTAAAATGTAATAAAATCGGCACTTTTTATTAATTAATTTATTTACTTATCTACTTTTAAATGTTATAAATATATAGTTTTTATGACAATAAATTTAAATGAATTCCTAAAATAATTATCCCACTATCGCGGTTATCGAAAGAAATGTAGGTAGGTAGTCGTGTTAGGTTGGTATCTGCACCTGGTGGCCCGTGGGAAAAGGAGATTTTTTTGGAAACACTGACTTATTTCATGCATCGATCAATTGTAAATGCAGTATTTTCAGTAGCGCAGGTATGTTATTTATACGATAACACTTAGTTCTAACTTCTGACTTCATAATGTAGAAACTAGACGAAATAAATTCAGTGCCCATAACAATTAAACATCGCACATTTAATGCGACGTTAAGACATGAATCTCCTTTCCCTGCATGGTTGCCAACTTAACTGGGAGCACTTCAGTAAGTGTGTGGATATTAAAATATGTGCAGTTAAAGGCAGGAATGTATTTCTCAAAATTTAGTTTTAAAGGTATATAAGTAACAACAAACGGGCTGTAGAGCTTTTTTTTTTATTTTTTTCGCTCTCGTGTGTATGAAACTTAAAAGAAATGGATAGCAGTAACCCAAATTTCAACATGACACGTGTAAGCTAACACAAGGATACGTGGGTAATTGCGTCCACAATATGCTGCCAACATTGCTGCAGGTACAGCAGACGGTATGCGCGTGTTCGTAGGATCCTGTGAAGTTATAGCAGCGGTGGGTAACGTGGCCGAATTAACGAACGTAAAACTATAATACAGCAGGAAATTTTGGTGCGGCAAGGAACAGGTGCGCAGTTCCTGTCATCGAGTGCATTCTTCTGCACTCTTCCGATGAAACTTGGTTGCTCGTGACAGCCTCGAGATCCGGAGACCGGGCTCGACCCGTCGTCGTGCCCCCCCCCCTCCTACGACATCCCCTCTTCATCCCTCATACATCCAACATTTTTTTTTTTTGCCCTTACACTCCTGCATCTGGCATTCCAATATCTACAGCTGAACCGCTGACGCGACAACGTGCGGGGGTAAGGGAGGATAAAAAAAAACTTTCCCACCGTAATGCCACAGGAAACGTAACATTGGAAACTTAAGTGCACGGCGGGGGTTGTGGAGAGGGTAGGTAAAGCCGAAGAGGTTTGCGAGAGGGGGGGTGGAGCGGTCGAACGCAGGGGAAGGTAAAATCGCCTGTAATTTTTCTCGAACCCCCTCCCCTCCCCCGCCATCTTTTTCATATTCCGCTTCGCGTGTGTGGAAATTCCGCTTGCCTGTCAGGGAAAACATGAATGGGAATCAATCTGGACCAGAATAACGCCTGCCTCCTTTCCCCCTCTCCCCGCCTTTCATTTCCTTCCGCCAACCAAACGGATACATATATATTTTTTTTTTTTTTTGCGTGTTGACGAATGGGAATTTTTCGTATTTGACATATTTCTTTCTTCCCGTCCTCCGCTTTCCGCATATTTACCGATTTAGACGGTTACAGTTTTTCCATCTCCCCGCCCAGATTTATATTCCGACGGAGAATAAAATATCGCACATTTCTTAATTCCATTTACGTTTTATTTATTCGAGCATTTACGCAATTTCAGCCTTTTTTTTATGTCGCATGGTTTTTTTTTTTTTTGCGTGATACGTTATAACTACAAACTTACTCTTCAACAATCGAAACGTTTTGTAACTACCTACCGAATGTAATTTTTATCCTGCGTTATATTTGTATGGAATAAGTAACTTTATTCACGTAATAAATGCTTATATCACTAACACATACTATTTGTACTGAAAAATTGTTTGTATGCCAAACACAAGAAGTTGGAGAGCTACTTAAATTCTTCTCCTTAGTCTGTTATTAATATGTAAAGTGCATGTCAAAGTTAACAGTTACCGATATAGCTAGCAATAAACCATTTTGTTGTCAGTTACCTAAAAAAAAAAAAAAAAAAAACAAATAAATAAATAAACTTTACATGGCCAATACATGTATATTGCATTTAAAATTAGGGTGCAACGGAATATCCGTTGTACAGATGTAGGTCTATCTACTTGGTGTTTACTTTTTGCAAACGCCATCTCAGTTGTGAGGAGACAGGTAGAGTCAAAACTTTGCACATAAATCGTCATATTCATAATCAATTAACTAAAAGCGGGCGTATTTAACTCTCTGGTCGGACGTAGCGAAGAGCTCTTAATTGGCGCACTAGTCGGTTGAGGAGTCATGCGTCTGCAGTCAACGGAAGATGAGTCACGGTTTGGGAAACACTTTTCGAAAGCAGCTGCATAAAGCTGCCCTAACAAACATCTCAAGTTTCAACGAGTGCACCGGAAGTAGTGAATGCTATTTATTGCTACGCATGCGCTCGTGAAACAGAAAATAAATTCTTAGGTTTATGTTGCTCTATCCCGAAAAGTATTTATTCACGTACAATCATAGTAAATTTAAGTAATATTCAAAAGGGAAAAATCAGCGATTTCTCTATATTCGGTGTTAGGTTTGGTTATGTTAGGATACCATGTTACAGATTTCTGAGGATGTAAGTCTAATTTAAAAGTATCCAATTAAGTGGCCTACGCACGCACCGTGCGTACTGTCAGTTGCTTTCAACCCTTCGGGTGCCATCGGTTAAACTCGTGATGATTATTCTGAGGCACTCGGTCAACCTCGTGATGTCTATTCGTGNACCCTTCGGGTGCCATCGGTTAAACTCGTGATGATTATTCTGAGGCACTCGGTCAACCTCGTGATGTCTATTCGTGGCCAGTCGGTTAACCTCGCGATGCGTCTTCAGGGAACTCACGTAGCAGTGCCCGTTAGTTGTTAGTTGAACACCTGNGCCAGTCGGTTAACCTCGCGATGCGTCTTCAGGGAACTCACGTAGCAGTGCCCGTTAGTTGTTAGTTGAACACCTGTGAAAGCCGTGATACAGTTCTTCTATTCAGCTAATGAGTTATCCTTCTTCCACAGTCAACAATTAACCAAACCATGGTGTTTATGCTTAGATCAAGATATTCCATGCTATTCTTGTAAACGTAGGCTGTTGGAGGTAAACTGAGCACTTTTTTAAAGTCCTGCTTAAGATCTACTTGTACGTATGTTGTGTATCCTTCCACCATATCTAAGATTAACACTGCCATGGGCTTGAAAATTTTATTCGTGCGTGGGTCAAGTGAAACTGTAAACTTATTAGAACAGTAAATATTTTACAAATGTGTTAACTTTTTAATTTAAATATATCTAGAGAAAAGGAAAGCGACAGAAATCATTTTACCATTCCTAAATATTTACCTAACACTCTTATTTCAACTTAATGATATTGGAATTATTTTCTTCCGTCGTTGCCAACTTTACTGGGCGCATGCCGGTCAGTGTACCCGTTAAGATGCATGCAGGAAGGGGCAGTGATATTTTTCAAACGTTGGTTTCAAAAGTGCTCGATTAACCGTGAACAGCGCCTACAAGAATGTTACTGTTACGGAATTTCCTGTTCTAACTTAGGTAAAACCAAAAGGAAACCAACTTCGTTAGCCATTAGTTAAAACGTTACTCTTTGAACATGACATTAAGAAGTGGAAATTTTCCTACCTCACAAAGAATTGACGTCAGATTACGTGCACATGCATGACAAAAAGTTGTATCAATGTTAGATTTCACAAGCGTTTCATCAGCAGCGAACAATCNAGATTACGTGCACATGCATGGCAAAAAGTTGTATCAATGTTAGATTTCACAAGCGTTTCATCAGCAGCGAACAATCCATGCTAGCACAAGCTGCTCGAAACGGAGAACGTTCAATAAAAATAACTCTTCGTTCTAACTAGGAGGAAAACTATAAAAGCGTACACCACGCAGAGGTGGAAANAAACGTTCAATAAAAATAACTCTTCGTTCTAACTAGGAGGAAAACTATAAAAGCGTACACCACGCAGAGGTGGAAATATCCCGTGTAATAATACAGTAATTCTTCTTCCTGCGCTACGAGTTGTCAGTATTGGGGGACTGTTGATGTTGCATCAAGCCGCCTCACCTCCCTTAAGGTCTTTTAGACTTTTGAGAAGCAGGTAAGTGCAATGTTAGACACTAGCACGATCGCTGAATGGCCTTAAATGTTTCTGATGTATTCAAATAGCATCATGCACAGTTTTTATCGCTGTCAATGATTATTGTTACTATTGATAATGATTCTAGATACTTCTTTTGGACTGTTCTTCCATCTTCGCTGGAAATTTCCTTTTTTCATAATAATACAGATAATTACATATATGTGTGTGTTATTTCTCACCGAAAATAAAAGGGATGAATGCTTGCGGGAATCGAGAATATATTCCAAATAAGAGTTTAAACCTGCCTGAGATAGACGTTAAATAATGGGAGAGTACTTAAAAACTTTTAAACGTAATAGAATAATACTGTGAAGTCAATGCCAGTTATACTCTTTGCCAAAGGCGTAGTCAGGAATTTCTCAATGAGGTGGAGAAGGGTTTGCGCTGACTAAAGGTGACCTTTTCAGACCCACTTTAATTTACGGTTGCAGGTGTTGCAAACAAAAAATTGTGTGATGCGTGCTATTATTAGGTCCACACAACTCCGGTTTCATTGTCACAGCCAATGCGCTGTAGCCTATACGCTATTCTACAGTCATATGAACCAATTATGACTTTAGCCAGTAAGACGGCATGCGAATTATGTACTTACATGGAAGATCATTTGTCCCTGAGCTTCGCAGTGTGCAGTACAAGCCAAAAATTACTTACACGTGCGTAATGTACACAATTATGCACACTGGTTCTGAATGGGTTAAGGGAGGAAGATTACGCAGGCAATAACGGTGCTGACATTTGTGTTAATCGGAACAAATTATAGGAGAAAATTACCTTAACAGTATAATAAAATACATCATATATTTTATCGTATCGAAAATTCACATTTATTTGATAATTTTAATACGAACTGTTGACAACCTTAGAGGCAAAAGGGTTGGAGGTTAAAAACTCTGTTATATCCCCCCCCCCCC
>NQII01001184.1:500155-535261 GCA_002778355.1 Clitarchus hookeri | reverse complement strand
GCAATCATCGAAATGGATGTGACCCGGCCGATAGCCCATTTAATAAAGTAACTAAAGCTAAACGATAATTGCGAATATAATAACTGTAGCCAAGAATGCATGCGCAGTAACTGTACAGAGGTATGCCTGTGAGTCCAGTGAGTGGGCAATATCACTGTAATGCGGGGCGGGGCGCTTATGGGAGTGGTTGGCCGCACGGATAGCTATCCCCTCAAGGGCACGGAACAGGGTGGGTGCTAAGGGGTATGAGGGAGTATGTAGTGAACTCGCACCCTCTCCACGGCGATGGGCTGCGTGGTGCAAGTGGCCGGTGGTAGAAGCTTCCCGGGGGAGGGGCGTGGAGGTGTGTGAAATATTCAGCTCCAGTCCCAGGTGCTTGTCATGGGGAGGGGGCGAGGGGTTGAATGGTTCGCCGGCCACCCCTCCCGGCCGCCGGGGGATCAATGTTTCACACCCGCAAGTCAGCTCGAGCCCCGCATTCCTAGGGATGGCGGAGCCGCGCTACTCTCGGCCCGGTCTCTCCTCCTAGACTACCCTCGAGTTCAGGTGAGGGAGGCGTCTACACGCTACTCTGGTGTGCAGCCGAGGTGGCAATTCAGGGACGACAAAAAACTGACCATGTTATTATAAAATTATTGACATCTTCCAGTGCCTTAGCAATCAAACTGGCTGCAGCAGTATTAAACTTTTTTTTTACTTACACTTTTCCTCGTGAAGATCTAATACGGTTGTACTAAAATTAAAAGAAAAACAAAGAAAAATAAATGACACTTAAATAAAACTTTAATAATACTCTTATTACAGTTTTCATGATACAAACTTTTAACGTCAAAATTAAATCCTTGGGTTGACTTAACGTTTGTTTGAATGGTGTTAAATTAATGTCGTTGCTGTCAAGTACATTGCTTGTCATAAAAATTTTCGCACAATGAAGAAAAGGTAGTATTAAAACGAAATTTGATTGGTGTAAAGGTGTGGATGAAATAAGTTATTGCAGTACTGTTGGAACATGTGTTTTGGCGACTTGCGCCACAGAAGAAGGGCAACTTTACCACCTTGTTAAGCCTCTTCTTGCCTTGATATATGCGCTTGAATACGGAATCAAACGCAGTGTGTTTTGTTATCCCGAGGCAGATTTGCCGCCATTCATTGACAGTTATGATCAGAATCAAAATCACTTGGACATACGTCCCCACAGGTTCACGCAGATGTTAGGAGGTTTACAAATCAGGTGAATTGTAGAACCCGGAAGTGTTGAAACGTGACTTAAACGTGGGAAACCAGAGCTGTGTGCGGGAGAGAGTTATGGCTAGAATTCAGGTCTTGCACAGAAATTATTCAGTTTCATCTCGTAATTTTAGTTTCGGAATAATTATGAAATATTTCTGACTACAGGAAATTTTCATTTTACGAGTTGTTTATTTAATTATTTTTTTTTGCTTTCGGTTGTACTGCTTGTCGTGTGGTAGTTGCAATTGTAAAAAGGCAGTAACTTATTGATACTTTAAAGTTTATATTACGTTNAAATATTTCTGACTACAGGAAATTTTCATTTTACGAGTTGTTTATTTATTTTTTTTTTTTTTTTGCTTTCGGCTGTACTGCTTGTCGTGTGGTAGTTGCAATTGTAAAAAGGCAGTAACTTATTGATACTTTAAAGTTTATATTACGTTATTTGTGACAAACTTTTAATTGGTAGTTCGGATTTTATATATGTATATTTTTACACACACACACTGCAGAGTGACGCACATAGTTAAACTTATGTAGTAGCATTTTCTAAAAAAAACTTACTTCATAAAATATAAAATTGGCATGAAATTAAACAATCCGATTTTGTGAATAGTGCCGAGACTTATTTCGTTCTAACCTGGCTACTAAACAGTCAATCAGAAAGGTAGTTAATAGGCTTGCACAATATTTTCGAAGTACATAGGTTGCCATAAAAATTTTCGCGCCGTGAAGAAACTATTGTATTAAAACTAAATTTGATTGGGGTTAAGGTACGGACAAATTAAGTTATGTACGTAATGCGGTAAATAAAATGGACCTTCTACCAGTACTAATAGCAAACGACGACAATGACGATAACATGCGATTGCCTCCCATGCTATCACGCCAGTAGTAGAAATGTGCCATTGTTAGGTAGGGGCAGGGATTTTAAGTGATCACCCTAGGTCCTCCAAACTCTTTCATGTGACCATCTGTCCCCAAGGAAAGCGTAATTAGTCGATAAAGACAATAGAGCGCCAGTCCGTACTCTCTGTTGACACTACTGAAAGGAAGGTGGTAGCGTTGCGTTTTTAATGACGGAACACGTTAAAATCGTCATAGCAGACGGTCTGTGTTGCACATCTGAAAATGCTTCTGGTCGAGACATGGCGCTCTAGAATATCTGCCCCTTGTCGTTGAAAGGTGGACAAAAAAAGACACTGATTCTGTTCGTGCATTTCTGGCAACCAAATGGTCCTTCTTCGTGGTATAATCCGTCGGGTCGTCCAGAACTCATCCTCCGTAAATGGATAACCCCGCATGTTCATTGTTCCGACCACGTGCCCAAATGTGACGGGCGGTTCGTCGTGCCGTTCCACTCTGCCCTGTCCAGCCCTATAACCCGGTCTCTCTCAAACTCCGTCAGCTGTTCGTAAGATGTTTCGTCCATCTTCTTGCCACCAAAATATCGCTTATTCACTCTTTATGTAAGCTCTTCACGGTCAGTTAAGTACTTTAAAAAGCAACCTATGAAAAATTGTACTGTCCCTACCTGCATATATTTTAACGAGCACACTGGCTGGCATACGAGCAGTAAAGTTGGTAACGACGGAGGGAAAGTAGTTCCATGTCTTAACGTTGAATTAAAATCGCAGGGTAACATTTTTAAATACTAAAATTATTATTTTTTTTTTTAAGATATTTTTTACTGGACCGACGCATGAATAAAGTGACCAGGTCTATGAAAATGTTAATTTTACATGTAGTTGAATAATTCATGATGTGCATACAAGTAGAACTTCAGCAGCGTATTCAAAAGTACCTAATTTACCGTGAACAGCGTAGTGGAGTGTAGAGATTTGGGCGGCTCTAAACATGGAGGTCTCGAAAGCCGAAACAGCACATAAGAATAGGCACGTCGTAACACGCGCGTTGTTCTGAGGATCCTGTATTAACGCGACGCGAAGAGCTACATCAACTGCCTCCCTAGGCGTACGTGCACGTACATTGGCACGGAAATTTAGTAATTCTGTTTATTATCCACCAATTTAGCAGGCAAGATACGCGAATTTTATTCCAACGAGTGTATAGTCTTGACTGAACGAAATACGATAACCAACAGATCTAATTTCGTTTTGACAAACAAATATATAATTGACTGTTCGCTATCTTACTTTCGTGATTTTCTAGAAATTTATCATTGGAGTCTCCAAATAGCCAAAGAGACTTAGTTACCGTGTAATAAATTTAGAAAAGTCCAAATCTCTTAGTGGTTACTGTGAGTAGATTTATAAATATCGTACATATATACAAAAAAATCATGGAAGGTTATTTTGGTTTTCCTGCTGTGGGATTAAACGATGAAAATGATCGAGAAATTCAAAGTTGGAATGTTTGCATTTTTGTGTGTGTAATTTTATTTGAAATTAGAATTTCTTGACCATCTTGTGGTTTGTAGATACTAGTCGCTTAGCTGTATTAATAGAAGCGCGCTATTTTCTCCGCTGCAGCTCGGCAAATTATGACGTGGAGGTCGAAATACGTTACGAGCCGTTGATGCCTCGTACGTCGTGCAGATTCGCCGTCCTGCAGTTACACATCGCTCCGCGGTCGCCTGATAACTCGCCGTAACTCATGGATTCACGACGTCGGCGCACGGGATGGACACTATCTCCAGTTTCTTATCTTCGCTGTATTAAGGCTCGCGTGGCGAGTTGTCGTTCCTCCTCAGCCTCGTATCGTCCGCCCGCCGGATGGGACACACACAGATAAAGATTACAACCAATTTTGCTAAATTGCCTCGTTTCTGCACAGGTTAGCCTTAATTCCGCAAAGTTTCGCTTCTCGCATAGCCCCCCTTTGCCCCTCGATAAATTGATGGTTGGCTTCCTTACTGAATTAAACGGTATTGATATATGTGTGTATATATATTCCCTGCCATGAAATTCCTCGCGGCAGCGGTCTACAACTCGTTTTGACTTTTATTGGACGGGGGAGAGTCTTTCAATTTGTAGGTCTTGAAAATAGGCCTCATAAATCGCCCGGGCAACGGAAGAAGGCTCTGTAATTCCAAGTCCGTTTTTCCGTCTCTGTCCGCGCATGCGAACGATGAAACGATCCTTTTCTGCATCATTACTGCTTTTAATTCAGTATCAGCTCCGCTCACAATTTAAACTATACAGTATGTTACTTCGGAAGAACGGAATGTCATAACGGAATTTCGCATGAAAGAATACTCAGTTTTCGGTAAATAAATTGTTACCGTAAACGTAATTTTAAGTATCGTAATATTTAAGTAGGCTATCTACCTTATGGGAATTCCACCGAAATAACCGTTTTGATACTTGTATTATCTGCTGTGCTATCACAAGTTAATAAAGGCTAGCGAATAGTCTATTTTGGACTGAATGATCTCCTTTGGGTTACTAAAATTAATACTGTGGAGCGGGCAGGAAGTGATTACAACGCTAAAATGAGTAATAGTCGTAACAAGCTACTTGGAATGAAACAACCATCAGTAAAATATGATAAACCCTTCCGCCTAAACTATATAAGCACTTTCTTTATAAAAAAAGTGTCTGTACGCTTAAATCTATACACTGTTAGAAAAATTGTCCGTAAATTTACGTAAAATACCGCTTACAAGTTATCCCGACATCTGCGTTAAATTACGGTCTCTTCGTTGTTTTTTTTTAAATTATGTTCTCTTCGTAAATTCACGGAACGTGTCCACAAACATGCAAGTTTTTTTTAAATCTGCTATTTATAAAAAAGGTAACAAAAAATTTTTAGTTTCGTGATGTGGGTGATTCACTGTGTATAAAAATGACAAAAAAAAATATATGTAATATCTGTCCGGTGGCGGCATTTGAGCTTGGAAAAAAATTTGGTAGTCCAACACATTATCCACTCAGCTACCACGTTTTTTTAAGAAATAATGCTGTAAACATGGAATATATAGGGGATGCTGCATGTACCTCTTAGTTTCTAGTCATGTTAAGAGAGAGTCTACTATTTTTTTTATTTCAGGTTTACAAACAAGGGTAAGAAAAAGAGTTTTATTTTCGTAATGTATTTCACTGTGTATAACATAGAAATTAAAAAAGTTCAAATAATTTGTGCTGTAGTGTAATTTGAACACGAATCGAAAAATTAAAAAATTAACAATCAGTAACTTGAAACTCTCACCTACCACACATTTACACAGAGTAATTTGTAAATATGGATTTTACATTAAAGTGACGAATGCGCCTGTCTTAGTTTCAAGTCGTGTTAAGAGCGCTTGCTGTGCAGTTTATAAAACGAGGTTACGAAAATGTTGTTTTATTTTCGTTATGTGCATGTTTCACTGTGTATACAGAATGTTTTGTCCTGTAGTGGAATTTGAACTTGATTCGACGAATTGGCACTCCAAGAATGGTTCGGCTTCTCACCGACTACTATTTTACACGAACAAGTATTGTAAATGTGGGATTTAATACGCTTCAGGTATCATCTGCATTGTTCATTTTTCAAAATCGAAGACAGGAGCATTTGAAGAGCTCACGCATTTTATATTTATGGAGCTCATTTCCGTTATTCGTCATTACGAAGTGCCCTTCCGTAAAATAAGTCTATATCCCCGTAAAAGTTTCCGTAAATCTACAGAAATTTGTAACAGTGTAGCTCTTATTTAATACTTTTTTTAAACAGAAAATTGATTATTAATTGATTTTATATTCGATTCAAAACTGTGAGTGTTCTAATAATTTCTTTGCGTACATAAGGTGACAAAAAACTGCGTGTGTTGTGAATGATGAAGTTTTTGGCATTACCGAAAACTCCCAACTGCATACCCCACGACATTATTGTAACTCGCTTACTAGCACTTTTGTTCACACATCAAATAAAGTAAAATCTGCCTGTACACTTATTACGTAATTATTTTGTCGCAAGTGGTTTTAATATTAAAGAAAACCTTTTCAGAAATCTGTCTTATAAATCTGAAATCCGATAGAAATATCTTCTTCAAGATACCACTGCGTGGCCTTTTAAAAAATTAATTTGCGTTGATATAAGTGCATATGTCTTCCTACTCACTAGCAAAAGTGGGCGATTTATCGTATCATCACATTAACGTACAGAATTCTTTTAAACGATCTTTCCGTAGGTGCAGTTATTCTAGCAAGTATAGTTCTCAAACGTAAGGATACTATACTGTTTTAACATGTTTTCTTTAGTGGTCATTGGTTGCGTCCGAAAGGGGGAGAGGGGAAGTTTCCGTTTTGGATAAATCTTGGTAACATTGGTGTATTCAACACGACGTAACAAAACCTTTATGGGCGTTTTGTGAAATGTAATTTTCGCCGTGCCTGTTCTTACAGTTGTGGCAATAAGACGATCCGACGGGAGTGTTGAAAGTCATTCGGCGAGCATCGGCTGAATCCTAAAGTGGAATGAGATCACGTCTCGTGCAGTACATAGGGGTCTCAGTTTTCGCAACGTGTTCCTTTCCTCTTCGCTTCTACCTCTTTCCGAGTCCAAGGAAAATACTTGCGCTTTTATTCGTTTGTAAGTTCACAAAGAAATCTTAGTGGGAGTAAACAGTGGCAAGTTTGACCCGTAGAATCGACTAATACGGTTGTGAAAACTGCACTTTAATATATTACGGGATCTCCCCTTTTAAAATTTTCTAATTGGAAGGTTTACGACACGTTGTGTGTCTTGTGGCTGGTGCAAGACCGCGTGAAAATGGCGGTAAATTTAATTTTACTATCACATTTTATCTGCGGCCGACACGTATATTTGTANTGCAAGACCGCGTGAAAATGGCGGTAAATTTAATTTTACTATCACATTTTATCTGCGGCCGACACGTATATTTGTAGAATGAAGTACTAGTGGAAATTTACAAGATAACATCATGCAAATTATTTAAAATATAAAGTAACTAATGGTTGCAGGGATGAGTGTGTTGATACAAAAGTGTTTCGAAAAGCCACCCATTTTAATATGCGCTGTAAGCATGTCGTCTGGAAAAAAAAATTATTTTTTNGTGTGTTGATACAAAAGTGTTTCGAAAAGCCACCCATTTTAATATGCGCTGTAAGCATGTCGTCTGGAAAAAAAAATTATTTTTTAAAGAACTCCATACATGTCGCAGCTTTAAAGAAAAAAGCGTCGAGACAGAGCGCTGGGTTCCATTATGGTTATGAAATAATTACTAACTTCTAATTTCGAAATCTTACAGTATATTAACAAATTTTACCCAGATGTAAAATTTATTGTTGTTTATCTGCAGTATCTCTTTGAAATGTTTTGGTTAACTGGTTTTCATGCTTCTGTTTATCTAGAGATTGTTAAGCGGTTAACTCAGCACTTTTGAAAGATCTGCATACGATCTACTTACTATTCCGCCATATGTAAAATTAGCAGTTCCTGATCACNACTCAGCACTTTTGAAAGATCTGCATACGATCTACTTACTATTCCGCCATATGTAAAATTAGCAGTTCCTGATCACTTTATTCGTGCTTCGATCAAGTGAATCAGTGGAATTGTTAGAAATGTAAATGTGTAACCAAAACGACAATTTGTTCTGATATCGGTATAAAACAAGAACCACAAACGCCAGTGTCTATATTTCTCAACATTACACTCACAGTCCAACGTAAAGTTTTAGAACTATTTTATTAATTCACTACCATCTTAAGTATGATACAGCAAGCTATCAGTATTTATGTGACTATAGGTAGTGATTCCTTTCAAAGGTTGATTTCAAAAGTTCTCCGTAAACAGACGTAAAGTATTTTTTTATTTTATTTTCTGCGTTAATTAATTCCTGGTCCTTATAATTTTTGGACTTAATAGATAAGTGTCTANGTATTTTTTTATTTTATTTTCTGCGTTAATTAATTCCTGGTCCTTATAATTTTTGGACTTAATAGATAAGTGTCTAACCCACTCAATTTCGTCACTCTTTATAATTCATGCTACTGTTCAGCATAAAGCGGCCACAGATCGTGAGCGGAGTGATTTCCAAAAACAGAGTCGCATTACGNAATTCATGCTACTGTTCAGCATAAAGCGGCCACAGATCGTGAGCGGAGTGATTTCCAAAAACAGAGTCGCATTACGTAAATCACGACTGGTCGGCGTCACCGAGGCCAGGGAATTATAGTGCCGTAATCTTTTGCTGCCTCATCCGGCGGAAAATCAGTAATGGCCTTGTGCTGGTACAGAATACTAAAGAATACGTATGTGTATGTGAAATAGCCACTTGTGCCGCGAACTTCAGCCGCAACACGCCAGCTGGCGTCACCCGCCAGCAACATACAGAAACGCCGTGCCCACAATCAGCGCCTGGTTCAGTCCATTCGTGGTTACTTCCAACTTTCCTGAAGCCCTGCTGAGGTTCTACTTTCAGGATATTCCTCCGCCTCATGCAAATAAAGCTTAGCCAAGTCTAGGAAATTACAGCAAAGGGACAACTCACCACATTCGTGCGCACTCAGTGTAATATAATTTTGCATAAGAACTATTTCGTACTAGGTGTTATTAATTCACCTGTTTTCTCACTGTTTACATTCATAGGTATTGATTATAAATTATATATTATAATTAGTAGATTGAATATAAGTAAAACGGTTGTAATAGGCTACGTGAAATGTTTACGAAATAACCAAACACGTAACACATGGGGTGATTTTTTAAAGGTTAAAATTCAGAAAGTTCGAAGAAACCGCGACTAAACTGCCGGACGGCAGCCCAACCAATAAGGAGTCTTCTTCAACACGCATTAGTCTATCAGACACGAGGAGGCCCGTTCCTAGAAACTCGCGCAGCCAATCAGGGGAACGGGTGCTCCCACCGCCATTTATTCTGCTTCTGTGTTTCTTATCCTGTCGTGTCGGCGTCATGCATTTATTCATCGGCGCGCACAGCCACTCGCAAGCCGCAGATCCGGCGGCGCGGGCGTAGGAAGTGGCGGCGACGATGTTTTTATTTCAATTTTCGAAAGACGCGCAACAAATTTAATTTCGCCGGAAACAAGCTGTGCGAGGAAGCAGAAAAAAAACGGAGGGAGGTGGAGAGCGAGGCGACCCCCTCTACGGATCCACCCTGTTGTGGAAAAAGGGTTGCATCGTCACAAAGCTCCACTGGGGGTCGTGCGGAGGGGTAGGACAGGAGCCCCCGAGACGAGGACGACTTGGAATTAGTTTTCTCCCCTGTGATCAGTCCCCGGGAGAAAACTGCCCCCTTTCACTTATTTCCCTTTCAGCCAGCTTCTCNTTCCTTGTGCAAGCCGTCTTTCCCCCCGTAGCCCGTCGTCCATTTCCTTACAGAAAGCCAGTCAGCGGATCTCTTAATTCACCTCTTCACCCACGAACTAGTACCAACGACCTAATGTTGCCAACTGTTCCGTAAGACTGAAAGAAGTATCCCTTATGGACATAGGACAGGGCGTATATCCAGTATCTCGGGCTCCTTCACAAATAAACTGAATATGTGTTATATGCTGTTCCACGGTAAAGTGAGCACTTCTGAGGCCCTAGCTACTTTTTCCTTTCAGCCATTTTTGTCTTTTGGCCACATTTTAAGTTAAATATTACCATGTAAGNTTTTGGCCACATTTTAAGTTAAATATTACCATGTAAGTAATAAACACAGTGTGTATAATCCACCAAACTAGGAAGTTAACGTGTAAGGCTAAAATAAAATATATTTGTTGATCTATACTCTAAGTGAGAGGGCTTTCAAAAGTGCTCACTTTACCGTGAATAGCCCACAACACAGTGTCGGTAATTTAACACTTCTGCGATTACAGGTACTTACATACTGATGCTCTAACCCAGTGGCCACATGTACTTACAACTGACGCCGACAGGTGGCATTCTTCTACAATGTAGGCCTAGCGCTTGCAGAGTATGTACGGTGTTTTATTTATGTTTTGTTATAGTGGTGTTTTAAAGCCGAATATATAAGAAATTCAAATCACACCGAATTGTCCACAGGCTGTTCATGGTTACTTCCAATTTTTATGAAGCCCTGCTTAAGTTCTACTTCTCGGATATTCCTCTATCCAGCTGAAACAAATAATTTTTTCGTGGTTTATGTTCAGAGAAAATGTTTATAATGCTGCCTTTTTTTACATAGTGTTTAAAACTGTTTTTATAACAATTTTTTTTGGTCATTTTTTTGGGGTCATTTATATGTGTGTCGAGTTGTCGGGAGCGTCTTTTACGGCCAATGTGCAAAAGTTGGNGTACTCTAAGTGAGAGGGCTTTCAAAAGTGCTCACTTTACCGTGAATAGCCCACAACACAGTGTCGGTAATTTAACACTTCTGCGATTACAGGTACTTACATACTGATGCTCTAACCCAGTGGCCACATGTACTTACAACTGACGCCGACAGGTGGCATTCTTCTACAATGTAGGCCTAGCGCTTGCAGAGTATGTACGGTGTTTTATTTATGTTTTGTTATAGTGGTGTTTTAAAGCCGAATAGATAAGAAATTCAAATCACACCGAATTGTCTACAGGCTGTTCATGGTTACTTCCAATTTTTATGAAGCCCTGCTTAAGTTCTACTTCTCGGATATTCCTCCGCTTCATGCAAACATAGCTTAACCAGAAGTATAGAAAATTACACCAAAAGGACAGCGCACCGGATTCGTGCGCACCTAATGTAATATTATTTTGCATAAGAACTACTTATTATTACGCGTTACCAACACACCTATTTGTCCTTGTGTTTATTCATATTAATATTAAAAATGTAATATTATAATTTATAGATATAAAATTAGTAAAAGTTCAATTTAATTAATAATAAATCATTTTAATGTTAACATGTGTGAAACGCTTGTAATGCATAACATATTCAGGAAACAACGCAACACGTCATTCATAGGGTAATTTCTCAAATGATTAATTCAAAAAGTGTGATGAAATCGCGAATAAACTATCCAGCTGAAACAAATAATTTTTTCGTGGTTTATGTTCAGAGAAAATGTTTATAATGCTGCCTTTTTTTACATAGTGTTTAAAACTGTTTTTATAACAATTTTTTTTGGTCATTTTTTTGGGGTCATTTATATGTGTGTCGAGTTGTCGGAAGCGTCTTTTACGGCCAATGTGCAAAAGTTGGTAACCCTACGAGTCCCGCCATTACGCGGAACGTTTTCGGAGGTCCGACGAAAGCTGCGGGTCCGAAGGTCTCTGTAGTTTTTGTCGTGTGGCCCCGGTGTTTAAATAGTCTTCGCAGTTGGCAAACTGCATGCAAATTATGGCGCTACCGACCCTCCCGACTATTTTTTTTTTCACCCCACTTCTGTTCCCTGACACCTACTTTTCCTTTACTCCGCCGCCATTAAAAATATTCCCTGGATTCGTAAAGAATCCTAAACTGAAATTCGTGCTGAGCACGCATTTGGTTTTCACTTAAGAGTGCCAAATTTTCGGTATCGTTTATTTGTGGTTTCTTCACACTTTTTTAATCAAACCTTTGATGAAAAATCCCCAAGTATNCAAATTTTCGGTATCGTTTATTTGTGGTTTCTTCACACTTTTTTAATCAAACCTTTGATGAAAAATCCCCAAGTATGACGTTTTTGGTTGTTTCTCATGTATCACAAGCGTTTTATACGTATGTTAACATAAAAGTATCTTACTTTTGGTTAAATTTAACTTTTACTTATATTAAAGCTACAAATTATACAATTTTCTTTATAATTAATATGAATGGAAAAAGCGAGAAAAGAGGTGTTTTGTTAATGCTTTATAAGAGATAGTTCTTCTGTCAAATATTTTTAGGCTGAGTGCGCACGAATGTAGTGCGTTGTCCCTTTGCAGTAATTTTCTAGACTTAATTTAAGATTTGTTTGCATTTGGCGGAGGTATATTCTAGTAAGCAGGGCTTCAGAAAAGTTGCAAGTTACTGTGAATGGGCTATAGCTAAGTCGTGAAGAGACAACCTCGCAAACTTATGTAAACACCCATGCGAAAGAGCGCTGCAGTCTCCTTCAGTGCCACGCGTGTTGAGTTATAGTAAAGTTCGAACTAGAAAATAACATTCGCGCAGCTTTGAGGAGGGGGGGGGGTAGAGGAGGGCCCNGGGTAGGGGAGGGCCCTCCCGAGCACTCGCCGCTGTAGGGAGGGAAACAACTTGACACCGCTGGCGCTGTACACGCCAAACTGATAACATCGTTCTCTACTGCCACGCTTTTTTAAATGCTGCGCTGCGCGACTACTTTTTTTCGACAGGTAGTATGCACGCGCGGAGAAACTTTCGCCCAACCCAACTCGGCCGCTGTCACTACCGAACTGAACAACCTCACCCCTTCATGCAGCAGCAGTGGACACTCCCGACTCGGCCGACGCGTTTTCGACTTCTGCGCGTAATTTTCTTATTTGGATGTTGCTGTACCTGGTCGAAAGCCCGTGTGTGAAGACTGGCGAGTTGAACAGGGCAGCCACATAACACAACTTACACGTGCTAGAACCTCCTAAAAACCAAAACAAAAATTGTAACAACGTATTTTCTCTTACCCTACATTATTGTTCCGATTCCTTAGGTATGTATATCGCCATGTGTGTGTGTCTGTGTGTGTGTGTGTGTGTCTGTGGTTTCGCTATTCGTGTTACTTATTCTGACAACGGGTAGTTAGAGAAAATTCTTCAGTTTGCATGATATTCGCATTCACATGTTTCGTGCGAACTGTAACTACAGCTTTTAAGATGCTGGGCCGGTAATAAATAAATAATGTTTGGGAGAGAGGGAAAGAGTTCATGTTTTACATATTTCTCGTGATTCCACTTCCGTTTTTTCGACCAGTCTCTGTGAGTTCGACATACTTCGTAAATGTTCTTATACGCATTACTTCTTTGAAGAAAATATACTGATTTTATCATTATGAATTTTATCGTTTCAGATAAGTAGGTACTGGTATTAAAACAAATTTCTTAAATCACTGGCAAGCTAAAAGTTGAAACAAGATTTGTAATAACGAAATGCACACGAGTTTCGCCTAACTTTTGAATATTCTACATACGCCTAGGTTTACTTGTAGTCACGGATGTTAAGGGTTAGTCTGTATGACGTCTATGTTAACTGAAATTGAAGTTTTTATGGCTTTCTTTTAATTTCATAAGAAAATGTATTACAATTATATTTATTAGCACTACCAAGGTAACAAAATATAATTTCGCAAGACATAACGTATCGATGTAAATGTTCATTGCAAAATTTTCAAAATTTTGTTATAGGCTATTTATGGTAAAGTGAGCACTTTTGAAAGCCCTTGCATTTGTAATAATAGTCAATAAATATATTATATTTTAGCCTTAGACGTTAACTTTCGAATGCTGTGGAATATATACACTGTGTTTATTACTAACATGGCAATATTTATTTAAAAAGGCGGTTAAAGGATAACATTTGCTGAAAAGAAAAAAATAACTAGGGCCTCAGAAGTGCTCACTTCACCTATAATAACTTTGCTAACAATTTACTAACAATTTTTCTGCAACTAATTTACCATTTTTTTTTCTTTTCGAGAGGGCTAGTTTTAATATGGCTGAGAAAAGTCACGTATACATAAGTAGCGCTGCCATACGTATCCTGAATTTTTTTTGCTCTAGCAAAGAGTAGGTAATCATACAGAACTTAAATGGCACGACTGTCCCTTTCATAAAGGCGTACCCGTTCACTGATTGGCTGCGAGAGGCTCGGGAAACGGACTTTGTGTCTTACTGGCTACTGGCGTGTTGCTGAAGATTCCCTATTGGCTGGGTGGCTGTTTCTGCCCGCAGAGTGGCCGCACTTGCTCGCAGTTTGGAATATAGTCATAGAAGTGTTAGTAAAAGCAATTTTGGCAGCGAATCGCGAACAGTAGTCATGTATCATAAAGTCTCGTTGGAAGAGTAATGTTAAATTCGCGACCACGGAAAACGGCTTATTTTTACTCTCAGTAAATTAAAATCTGGAACATTTATTTACTTGCATATTTATGTTTCGAATAGTTTATCGGCTTCACCTGTCTAACGAGGGTCTTCCCATCGCTGAGGGTTCCTCGTGGTGTTCAAGGCGGGAAACGTTTCAGGCCCAGAGATTGTCAATGTAAGAAGTATGGCGGACACTACAGTGCCGCGAGGGCTTTTTCGGGGGTGCTCCCATTTCACCCCCTGTCTTCATTTCACCTCTCCTTCCTACCTCACCTCTCCTAAGTCACTCGACGCTCTGTCACGGCAGCCGCAACCCGCTCCAAACATAGCAGCCATCCGCGATGTATGTATGTAGAAGCTGCCTAAATGCGGGAAGGGGCCGTGGTGGTGAAGTGGTTAGACTACTCGCATCCCACCTAGGCGAACCGGGTTCGATTCCCGGTGGAGCCACTTCCGGATTTTCGCATTTGGGAATCGTGCGGGACGATGCCGCTGGTCGACGGGTTTTCTCGGGGTTCTACAGTTTCCCCAGTCCTTCCATTCCGGGGCTGCTCCGAACTCACCTCGCTTCTCCCTCATCGGCTTTCAAGAGCCGCCCGAATCTCTTCACTCGCCTACAATTCCGTGCATTGCGCGTAGGGGCGACGAGGCGTGTGACGCGCGTGGCTATCGTCGCCTTTATCGCTCACTCCGCCTGTACGCCTGGCGCACGCGTAACACACGGGTGGTTGCGGGGGCGAGACATTCGACCAGGCGATGACGCGGGAACCAGCGCGCAGCACGGGCGAGTTAGTTATTGGATCGAGTTGTAATTACAGTCGGTTCGGAGACACCCAACCCCCACCAACCCCCCGTCACTCCACCCATCCGCAGCCACCCTCGTTAGCATCGGCGATTGAGTTACTCCCCTCGCCCCTAGGGGGGTGGTGCATGCGGCCATAACCCCACTCCTATCCTCACCGCCGCCATTCACTCCTCAGAAGTCCACGGCTTGTTGTGGCGTGTTCAACACGCGGGCTGCGATATGGGACCCGTGTGGATCTTCTCGTGATACGTTACAAGGTTGACACGGGATAGGCTCATCTGGATCGGTAATTTCTGAAGAGCGGCGCTGTCAGAGGAAAAAAATTGATCGATTGAACTATTACGTTCTCGTGTGGTTAACCTAAATATAGTAGCCCCCCGAAAACAAGAGTTATTTTCAAAAAACCAGTTTTTTAACATATGCTCGGCTGTACATGTTTTCCAAAAAAAATTTGTTTTACTGTGTGGTAAAAGGTTGGTGGGTGTAAGGTATGGTTCAACAAACTTTAATACTGGAAAAGAGAAAGTAAATTTATCTTAAAATTCACCAAACTTTTGAACGGAGTAAAAGTTTCCGGTACACAAAAACTAGCTTGCTCTGCTGACTGAATGAAAATTTTTCACGACATATTTTATTATTCAATGAGACAGGTGAGTTTGTATGTACTTAGCAACCAACTACTTTTTATGCCAAATAATTTGTTCTCCCGATATAATATAAGTAACATTGGGTCATAACTTTTAACGTTTTTATATAAAAATTTTTACAGTCAGTGTGTCTGTTCAGAAATGCAGTGCAATTTTTCAAAGGTTGGTTCAAGAAGTGCTCAACTGAACGTGAAAACCCTGCAGTATTATTATTTCTCTTGGTGTTATTGTCTCTTTTCATTTGTTTTAATTGCCCTAATTCATTCTGAGGAAATTGGGGTCACCCAGATTTTCACATGTGAGAAACGTGGCGGACGTTGCCCTTCTTAGTGGCTTTTCTCGTCGTAATCCAGTTTCCTTCGACATTGCATTCCGCCACCGCTCCATCTTCACCTTATTTCTCAACGTTTGCAAAATTCTTTTTTGCGTTATTTACGCATATGTTGACGACAGATAACCTCTTTTTTTTTTATGTATTTTCAACATGGAAACAACTTTGCCAGGACCTTTGTCGTAAGTAATTGTTCATTCTTTCACTTTGGTACGAACTCTGATCGGTCCTTGACTGCACGGCCAGCCTAATCACATTTTTAAACATTGCAAGGACGAAACCAGGACACGAGCCGTGATGGCCGAAACAAGAAATGCCCTCCACTGGCCAGTAACAGAAAATTCTCGTACGCTCGTATGCACGAGGGGCGTGCGCCGTAAAGGTAAAGGTTGATGGAAGATGGGGGTGAACGCGCATGCGCGGCTTCCGTCGCTACCGACCGTTGTTATGCCAGGGCTAATTAAAGCCCTCCTGATGGAAGTCGCAATCGAAGTTCCTGCCGCCCTGCATCGCGCGCGGTGCTTCAGCTCCGCTGTATAATGGCGACTCGGCGCGATACAATTTCATTAGCCGCTCGCTCGACAGCGGACCTCCGCTGTAATTACCCCTTCTCCACTCGGTGCTGGTCGGGGAAGGAACGGGCCCAGGGGTTGGGAAGGGATGCCATTCCGTGCGCCGGGGTGCCGTGCCTTCGGGGTGATATTTAATCAGCAGATCAATCTCTAGCACCACCCCAGCTCGCCTCCCCTAGCACGAACTATCCGCCGTGCCTACAGTTCGCGGCAGACGTCTGGGCATGCCTTCGTCTGGAGGGGGGAGGGGAGGTCTTCGCAAGAGGTGCAGGGATGCACGCGCAGAGCTGGTCATACTTTCAAATGTCTCACAAACATCGTGCGGCGCATCCTCACTGATGTCGCCGAACACTTGATGACCGGATGTTTGTGGGGACGGCACACACGCTGCCGCACCATTCTGTTGTAGCTCAGCGGTCCGTGGCGGGCTGCAATCTATGGAGCGCGAGGGAACTAGGTTGCCCAGACGTATGCCTTGCACTGTAGGTACTCTTCTACCACCCCTCCCCCCTGCGTGGCCCAACACACCCCTTAAGATCATCCAGCTCTCTGGCACGTTTCCGACAAGAATTGTATTCCTCCAGACGAACGGTGGATACAACACGTGCCTTGGAAGCAAAGCAGCCGATGAATACCGCAGTAAACAACACGCCAGAACAAAGAGAGAGAGAAAGAAAGAAGAAGAGGTTGCTGTTTGAGAAACAGATTCAAAATTTTGGTTTCGTATGGAGCCTCGAGTATTCCGCGAATTGAACTGCGGTAGACTAGGTGGAGAGTCCTTCACACACTTCAGAAACTATTGTTTGTTTTCTGACTGTTTCTGTAATGCGAATACTTTGTACTGGCTTGTTCGTGACTCGGCTTGTCTATTACAATCTCACAGTTTAACGGATCTGTCTAACGAATTGCAATCAAACTGAAAATTATGTGCTTACACAAAAAAAAAGTTAGTGGCTTCAAAAACTGTTTGGCTAATGATTTCCAAGGCGAAATTTTGCCGTTGGTAAAAAACAAATGGTGTTACTCAATAACACGTAGATTGACTTGTACTAAAGCTATTTAGTACTCACCAACATATTTGTTTATTGAAGAAACGGTGATTGGCTGCCACGAAATATTTAGTTGGCAGCAACAGCATTCATGTTATCCACAGCAAAACATTTTGCGGCGAATGCAGCACTACATCCGCTATACTCTGCTAATGCGCTCTGGCATATTCGAAGTGGCCACCTTCTGTCTGGCCAACGAGCTATATTTGTCTGTGTTCGGTTATTTGTATCGGGTTACGAACCAATTCATGAGAGATATTCTTAAGTACTTATGAACTGATTAAATCATTCGTTTATTCCAAGTAATTAAATGTTACACTTCAAATGATTCCCGAAAGTTAACTTTCCATGAGTTGAAGTGTGCGAGTCTTATCGTGTGTGCCACTTATTATATTTCCGTTATGTGCATGCTGAAGACAATGCTTTAACGTCAAGCACGGGGATGTAATGGAACCCTGCTCTAATAGTGCAGGGGCAGGGTGGCCAACTTGTAGTCTGAGGGTCGGGAGTTCGCGCCTTGGTTCCTCCGCGGGAGATTTCAGTTCGCATGTCGCGCACATGTTTACTGTGGATTTGTCATCTAGTCGATCTAACTTCAGCTCGTCAACAGTCACAAACGCGCACTGTCACAACGTCACACACGCTATGTCCAACGGCAAATATATCGGTCAGCATGTCAGTAAAGTCGACTAAAAAAAAAAATGGTAACACGCTGAGATCCCAGTTGATTGGTACATGGTTCGAATTCCAGTCACGACGACTTTGAATTTAGTGTTTTAATTGTTGTTAGACCATACCTACCTACAAAAACACAACAACACAACATCCGTAACATTTTCGCTGCTACTAATTAACACTCTATTGCCTACAAACACACAGAATTCATTGGTGACCACAAACGACATTTTGTGGTTTCCAATAAATACTGGAATGAAAAGAAAATTTGTTGGCACCACAAAATCTTTTTTCGTGTGTATATTGACAAAATAAATTTTTGGCAGCCGAAAAAATGTTTTGGTCACCAAAAAACGGTTTTTTTTCTTCAGTGTAAAGGTTGCATTGACACCGAATAATCCTTGAAATACTTTGACCTGTACTTATCGATAAACGGAAACAAGGCCACATGCATACTTTCCTCATTTCTTGCGCATACTGCAGAATAATGAATACGGCGCGGAAATATAGTGAGCTTCGTATAGACGTCTGGCTTGGCTTCAAATCTTCTTATATACTAGATAAGCTATACTTCGCTAACTGGCTACTACTTATATGATATGCTGTTGCACAACTACTTAAATAAACATAAATCAAGGCTGATAAGTAGTGCGTTACCATTAGGTAAAACCGGTTTTGGATCGATACATGTTGTGGGTGGTTTTGGAAAAGGGGGGGGGGGAGAATTCGATAGATAACAGGTCCTACTTGACATACAAGTTCGTCGATATTAGCATCGTCTAACCTACGCTATCAACAAATTACTACTGCTAAATCATCGATAACTATTTTTGTCAGATCACAGACTCTCCGAGCGATGAGGTGACGAATAGGTAACACAATGGACTTTCATTCGGGAGGAGCCGGGTTCGATTCCATTGTTTTGCCATCTTGACTCCGGTTTTTCTTGTTTTCTCCGAGATCGCTCCAAGCAAAAGTCTGGCTTGTTAGTCGACACAGGCCATGGCCAATTCCATCGCGCTCCCGACTGTCTTAAAATCTTGTTCCGTCTGTAGTAAACTCTGCCTTCGACGAGACGTTAAGGGGCCCCGCCTACCTGGAGCAGTTTTCCGCGTCTGAGGACGAGAAGCGCGGGAGCGATAAGGGATACACTGTTGAGCATATCAAGTACGTCATCGCCACTAAACGCAAGGCTCTGAAATGGCGTATAGTGTTCTCGTCGTGATGCGTGCACCAGTGGGTCTTTAAGCAGTGACTCTAACAATGTAATAAGTGGAAGCCTGTGGCAAGATTTAATGCAGAGCGCTCAATTATACTTGTATGTATCTGATGCGTATACTTTGAGATGAAATGCTTTGAAAAAGCAGTTTCCTGCTGTGTTGGTGCTATGAAGTGGTATTTTGAATGTGCGTGATGTCTTGAAAGAATTTTATAGGACTCGTCTGAAGTCTTTTCGTATATCAGTAAATTGGACGCACGTTTAATAGTTTCATGAGAAAACATATATTTCAAACACTCTACATCGCAATTCAGTTGCTAGGCAGGCGGATTCCTTAAGCCATAAACACAAAAAAAAAAACATGATCCTACCTTCAAGTAAAATGCACCCAAAACCTTTTTTTGCTAGCTGTTATGAATTTGAGGACTATAGTCTCAATGGATGATAAATGGCGGTCGACTATGCTTATAAGATGCCTTAATGTTTACTTGACCCTACCACCCTGTGTTTCGTCAGAGGTGATGTTTATGATATGAATTTGCTGCCCAAATTTTCGGTGGGTGGTAAATGGTGGCCGACTATGCTTATAAGTGGACTAAGAGTGTGCTTGACCCTGCGGCCCAGTTCATCGTCGGGGGCGATGACTATGTTATGCATTTGGTGACTATATCTCAAATGGTTCAGAAATTACAACTAACTGCTATGCTTATCGATGGGTTTAGGACATGCTTACGCATGCGGCGTCGGGGGTGATGCCAGTGTTATGAATTTGTTGACTGTATGTTAAACGGTTCGGAGATAACAGCCAACTAAGCTGATAAGAGGGCTTGAGGCGTACTTTACTTTGCGGTCCTTTTCGTCGTACGTGGTGATACCTATGTTATGAATTTGGTGACTATATTAAACGGTTCGGAAATTACATTCAACTATGCTTATAGGTGCGCTTAGGGCATACTTGACCTTGCGGCCCTTTTTGTTGTTGGTGGTAATGCCCATGCTATGAATTTGATGGCTGTATCTTAAACGGTTCGGAAATTACAGCCAACTATGTTTATAAGTGGGCTTTGGCACACGCGGTGCGACTGCAGGTTAGCGTACGTGGGCAGGCTTCGCTCCGTGTCGCTCAGGGGAAATGATAGAGAATGAGACTCGTTCCCGCCAGGATGCTAGATGAAAGGAGCCCAGAAGGTATATGAGAAAATCAAAGTGGAATGAAAGAGCATGAATTCAGGGCAACCCCTCAAACCCTCAACCCCTCAAACCCTCAACCCCTCAAACCCTCAACCCCTCATTCCCAAAAAGAATTCATCTAGCCACAGTGTAGAGTCATGCTATTTTCGGGCTGGGTGACTCATGAATTTTGGTAAGAAAAATTTCCATGGAAAATTTTCTGGTTTTGAGGGAAATTCGAAAAATTGTGGGCTTCTTTTTTAGAGAGAGAAAAACGGGAATTTCGAGGTAAAAAAAAGGGAAAATGACCGCTGCTGGCGAGTAATGACAGAGCAGGTGGTTGCCGCGTGATATCATCTAAGATGGCGGTTGTGGCACTGCGCCAGGACGCCAGGTGCAGCAGAACCTACTATTTATAACTACTATAGTCTATGGTATCTTTAAGTACACTTATATTACTGGCAACCCTTGCCTCGGAAGTTTCGTATATGCACCTGTTATTGGTGAACATCTCGGTGAGATAAACCCATGGGTGGATTTACTGCTCGATCACTATACTGTAAAATTCGGTCTAAAAATATTTAACGAAGTTATTTAGAAATCTTCGTTAAATTAGGCACTCTTTGGTGTCTCAGCAGAATTTTATTTTTATAAATGTCATGGATCGCTGTGTAAATTTACGAAACTCTCCGTAAATTTTTTTTCAACTTTATCTTTTACGTGGTTTTAGAAGTGGCTAATTTTTTTTTTTTTGCGTTCTTGCACTGCTTATACCAACGCGAATAAAATTGAACGAATCTAGTTAATGAGCGGGATTTGCACACGAATAAAAAATATACAAACACCAAATATTATAATTATGCCTGCCAGGTTTACACTCGTAATGAACAACTATTTAGCATGGGTACGTAAGTGATCCAAGAATATTTTCAATTTCCCGTATTGCTGAGGTGTTTGTGGTCTCTGCTAACTGCCGATATTTACTGTATATGTAGGTCTCATATCCTGACTGCCGCAGAAGCAGTTGTTTGGTAATCACCGCGACGAAAAATGCTCCATGTAGACCAGGCATTGTTTGTCACTGACACCTGTAACCAGAAGATATGCGTACGTAGAGCACTCGTACTCTGTTAAATTCAGAGTTCAGTTCAGATTTTCGTCGTTACGAACCACGTTTCCCTCTACAATGTGTATTCACGTATCTGCAATTTTCCTATGGTTTACGGGAAATGTTAACATTATTAAGACATTCTAGTTTCGATTGTTCCTAGTTCGATGCCAGTCACTGGTAGGTCACTAATTTCTCGTGCTGGATTTCGTATTTGTGTAATGAAGCAGATATTACATGGACGTTGGTGCATTCTTGGGTGTAGTAGCCCCGTACGTTTTAACCCGCCTTATTCCTTCAACCCGCATTCTTCAGGCTGTTGAGGAAAGACGGATCAAGATAACATGAGGAAGTCAGTGACACACGTTGGTAGAGAGCGCATAAAATTAAGGCAAACTTTTGGGTTAAAAAAAAGTGTAAATTTAGCAAGCTCAGGTTTTTATTAACAACCTTAAGAATGAACTGCCATTATTCAAAATACTTCCTTACCCAACGATGGAACTAAATGTCTTAAAAAAATTGAGTCGTCGGAAGCCTTAATACAGTTCAGAATTTTAAATTGACAAATTGAATGGCACCTAAAGAACCTGTGTGTGTTGACCGCCAGAACAATTATAAATATGGGAGTTATTTATTTATCTGTGTTTTTTTTTCTTCCGCAGATGGGAAGGGACTAGTTAATATTTCCGAGGGAAATTCTGTACACACTTTTAAAAATTCTGACATCGAACTACACCAGTCTCTCGGACCTTCACAAATACGCTTCGTTCACTCCAAGGAATAATGACTTGTCGATAACACTAATTCACCCCAGTTGTTTCCGTTAAAATAAATGCAGCAAGATGATTAATTTAACTGTTACATCCACACACAAAAATTTAATTTTAGGCGCTGAACGGAACAGACTTTTTGTTTGTAGCTGTCCTGGTAGAAACGCCCCGTCATATGTTGGAATCAATAAAAATTTGTTTGTTCTTGATGCTACTCGCAACAACTTTATACGCGACTACGGTATTTTGTATGCACAACTAATTTTATCTCGCACGTGAGGGATCCCCGTTATTTGATGCCGTTTTCTCTTGTGAACGGTGTACATCATTAAATCCACTCCCTCTGCAAAGTCGAGCACTCTGTATAGACCACCATGCCTGGGAGAGTAACTGCTGGTATTAGATATCCACTGTGCATGTAAAAACCTGAGACGGGGATCTGGTTTCCTTCGAAGAGCTACAGCAGATATTTTCTCAGAACTAGTGGTTGTGTAATATTTGCAAAAGGAACCTACATGCGCGTTCTGCTCGTAACCTGGCCTCGAAGGAATTTTTACACCGTAATACTTCATTTTGTTCGGCTCATAGCTTAGTTTCTGTTACCAGAATTGATTGCATTTCATTAAAGTAATGCTACGTGGGTGTCTTTATTTAAAACTGGCGCAAAACTGATGTTGTAAATTGCAACAGGGCAATTAACATTATTAGAGAAAGTCAAAGAAACAGAATAAAAAATGAGCGCGTGGGTCGAAATATTCACAGTCGTGATGAAAGATAAGTGGGGAAATGACGGAAAACAACTCTCGGAAGAAAGTGGGAACACATTAAAACAGGAACTGCAAATAAACAAGTCGGTAGAGAAAATATAATCTTGGCTCATAGACGGGGTCCCGGAAATTTTATGCGAGGAAAATATGCACTAGTGCACAAAGTACGAAGAAAGACGGTAACATTGCAGACTTTCCTGTAAGCAAAAAGAGAGGAAAACTAAGAATAAAGGAAAAGAAAGAACAAGAGTCAAAGAAGTTGACGTGCGAAAAGAGAAAAGAGTGGTGCTTGCATATGATTAAGAGGGACATGAAAATAACCACCAGGATATGCATATCATTTTTAGACCTCATGATCGTCATGATATTAACAGAAATAAATACAATACACGTTTACCGTTAATTTGTAGTATTTTTAGACATAAACACCAGGATTGTCAACCGGGTATTCTTTAATAGTGTTCGTAAAGGGACTCGCATCCCTGAATAATGTTTCGTGTCTGAGAAATGGTGCAATTTTACTCGCTCGTTTCTTTTATGCTTAATGAAGCTCGCTCATTCCTTCGAACCTTACCCGGTCAAAAATTTGAAACATCCCAATTTCGTAGCTACCCGAAACGCGTATCCGTCGAGTTGACAAAGTAAGACGACATTTTCGAGCCCGCTCATTCGTCCGTTAACATCATTATACTGCTTTCTGGCGTACGTCGCTACGGCACGTATGCTTACTGAAATGTTATGCAACTTTTGCGAAACAGAGTCCTTATAGGTACATATCAATAAACTAATGCCAATTTGTGAATACTTGCTTCGCAGTTAATTAAGCACTTTCGAAAATATCACCTGAAAAAGAAAGTTTCTACCCGTAACCACTCACACACTAACTAGCATTACTTCCGGTTAAGTTGTTAACAAAGAATGAAATTTTTTTTCGTATCTCAACGTCGTATTTGAAGTGTAACGTTCAACGTTTGTGGCCACTTACTTTAGATAATTTAGTTTCTGTTCGATTTATGCACATAAAAGAAATAACTAGCAAACTGACAACATATATACGTTCTTGAAAATTTCGCAGACACGCCTGATCGACGCATGAAGTGAGATACTCAACTGCAATGTTAATAATACGAACGGTGGGAGGATGCAACATTAGTGGAGAATTACGTAGATCTTAAGCACGGCTTTCAAAAGTTCTCAATTAACAGCAAACAGCCTGTATATAATGTTTTCTGTTTGGCAGATTTAGTATTATACATAAGAAAGAATCCTAATTCCTCTCGTTCGTTGTTTCATGCTACTCTGGAAGGCCTGAGCTCTCCTTTGTTCTAATAAATTAACGACGGCAGTTTGGCGATTGAAGCGTTACGATCTAGCTACATTGACCAATTTCCCAGGACTCAAGTTCGCAAAATAATGCTACCCATTCGCGTACAAACCAATAAATGGGTAGAAAATGTGTGACCAAACTAGCTCATTGCACAAATCTTGTCTAACGCAAACAAACAAGGGTTGTCTACGAGTTATCTTTGCTCACGCATCTAATATCACATTGCCCAACTGTGCAAAGCGCTGAATCGGAGTGGTAGTTCTGCAGTCGTGCTGCAAGCAAAACTGCATTTTTAGTATTATCCTCTAAATTTATATGATGATACCTAAGATGGTGTAATATGTGTCTCCAAACAAGAGTTTTCGTACTTGAGAAATGCCCTAAACCACTTCTGAGGCTATTTCACACTAACGCATTGTTTGGGTAAGAAAAGTGGATCGGAACCTCTCAACTGAACTCAAATTTTCGGTAGACAAAAACGTCACTAATAAAATAGAGCTCATGCGTATGTGCGTGTGTGTGCTTACGTGTGTCAGAGCCTGTCTGTTTAAATACTAATTAGATTTTACAAATCACAGTTTGGATTGTTAAAATTCTAGTTCCGGTCAAAAGGCGGCTATGTGAAACGAATGTCAATGTCATCATGGTGCAGAAAAAAACATTTCAGGCATTATAACCGAACCGAACGGGTGTCATGTCACTGTACGTTATTTTGGCCATAGTTATTCTGTTAGAAATGTGGTTTGCCGACAGTCGTCATGAAAGCCTATTTTTCCTTCACAAATATATATTTTCTCCTACGGAAAATGTCCAGTGATTATGTTTGTTTTGTGTTAACGTCTGAACACGTACCCGTGGCTCTACAAAATAAAACAAGTAACATGTGATCGTGAGAGTGAATTGGTTGAGAGTGTAACAAGTTGTTTAAAGCTTCGGTATTTACTGAGATCACTTTACTCTTTTACGTCTCAATTCTTGCTCTCAGCCTGCTACTCTTGCCTCGCTTTTTCGTCTCGCATCAAATATTCCGCGAGTGAATCAGTTTTCGAAAGAGCACGAACACAGAACCGGCCCCTTGGATTCTCTCTCTCTCTCTCTCTCTCTCTCTCTCTCTCTCTCTCTCTCAATTCAGTGACATTTAAAATTTACGGACGTTTTACGTACTAATGCCGCGAGAAAAATCTATANCCCCTTTTTTTTTAAATACTCGTCTACATTTCACGAAGTTTAGAGCTCTTCCGGCCTGAGAATGAATTTCAAGGGCTCGATATTTCACGGACGTGATCGGAAACTGTGAATCCGTTCCCGATGGCTGCTCCTTCGAACGGCAGAGCGGAAATTATTTTTGTTAGCTAAAAAGAACCCGGAGAGAATTTTTTTAAATAGTTCATCTCGTTTTTTTTTTCTGTGCAAATTCTCCTCGCCGGTTGCAAGCATCGTCTTTTTATCTTAAAGTTCAGCACGAGAGCCAATCACGCATTTTACGCACACGAAATAAGTAGGAACTGACTTCAATAAATTGAAGAAATAAACCAAGAAGTACGAAGGAGATAAATTCAGTGCCACAGCATTCGCACGCACAGCGTGGATAAAAGAGTGGATAAAAGTTTTTCAGATATTTTGAATCGAATAAAGGAAAATATTTTTGCATTGTGTATAAATTGGTCTCGTAGTGAGCGAAATGTTATGGCATTTAGTAACTAAGACATACCATAATTCGATGGATCAAACACCGATAAAAAATTACACAAAAGAAACTTTGACACTTACCTATTAGTCAGAACTTTTGATTTTGTAAGACAACAACTTAATTCACTAATGGATCCAATTAAAAGTTAAAGTAAAAGTTAAAGTTGGTCTTGACACAAACGAATAACTACTAGAGCTGACGTGACGTGATCAGATTTTTAGTTTTTAACTCGAACGTCACGAACAAGCAAGAAAGATACGGCGATATTGAAGTTTCATTTCATCTATACGATGGCAGATAAGAGGGCGTGTACTTTTAAAACATAGTCTCTAAATACGTACGTAGATAGTATACAGGATGATTCTAAAATCATGGGACAAACATTGAGGGGTGGTAGAGCTCACTAAAATAAACAATTATTGTATAGGAATATACGGGCGGAAGTGACGCGTTGAGGCACAAACACAAAAACATAACACATTAACGGAAACATAAAATGTTCATTAGCAGCATACTTAACAAGTTATTTCGTACAGAAAATGTTAAAACAGTTGCTGGAAATGCATCAACCAACAATCACGCATGCTTGGTGACCTCTACATAAGGCGTGATTGGCTAACAATGGTGGCGTGCATGAAATACCCGGCGTATTTGAATCTGTTCGCCAATCACTCCACCGACGCTATCAAGCTTGCATTACTGCCGGTGGTAGCAATTTTGAGCAATTATTACAAACATTGCTGTAAAAAGGCATTTAGCGGCGACGTTGTAAATAAAGAATGTGTTGCATTTCATGTGTTATTTTTGTGTTTGTGCCTCAACGCGTCACTCCCGCCCATATATTCCTATACAATAATTGTTTGTTTTAGTGAGCTCTACCACCCCTCAATGTTTGTCCCATGATTTTAGAATCATCCTGTATAGTTACGATTACAAGTAGTAGCGTAATTGAATTTGATCATTTACTATACGCATTGCTGCACACATGCGTATAGTAAATCCACGGATAGTTATTTTTGTGGTCGGGTAGACGCGGTTTAAGTGTACCTCTATATGACACAGGTTCATTATTCTAAGTAGTGTATGGTGATTTAGAAAGTTACGCGATCAAGTTCGCAAGGATACTGGGTTTCGATTATCAACGTTAAGGCAAAAATATTTTTGAACATTTCAATTATTATAAAAAAAAGTGTAGGTATACGTATTTCTGCCTTTACGTATGCCTAAAAATTCATGGTTATTTTAGATGGAATTATTATACACGGATATTTATTCAGTTTTTGTTTTGTAAAGAGTATGCAAATGTGACGCATGAATATCTATAATGTCATAACCAAGCGAAGATAAGCTTTGATTGGTATTATAAAGTAATGTACATATGTATTAGGTCTAATAAAAAATGTGGTATATAAAGATTACTAACTTTATTATTTTTCTTACAATGAGTTAGGTTTAGAAGTGTTTTTTTTTCCTTAGAAGCAGAACTATTAAATAAATTGCCCTGTAGTGAATTGGCTAATTTATAATCACGAGGGCTCGTTAAAAACCTTAATACTACATTCAGCAGAAATGAAATCGTTAATCGAATTTCATGCTTTAAACCGGAACCCCGCAGGTTTTGGTGTCTTATCATCCCAACGTCCCTCAAAGGTCTTTTGTGTAATCACGACCAGGAATTTTAATTAAAAGAATAAGTAATATTTTTTTCTATTTGTGAAATTTCCCGGCGTGGTCGACCTTTGAAAACAAAGTAATGAATTTCGCTCGACGAGGTCCTGACACGGCCGTCCTCTTTAATCCTTTCTGGGCGCTGATAGTCTGGCGCTTATCTCTTTCGGCTCATCAGTTAGTTGCAAAGATGCACGGCGGCTTGTGCCTGCGGTAGTAAAATGAAAAAAAAAAAAAGTGACGTCAGCCCGTAAAACTTTTATGTTTCGGCAGGAATTCCACATCGGAGCAAATTTTACACGACTCGCTGCTGAAGATCGGCGACGTGTGAGGGCAGTTCCCCTTCAGCATCCGAGAAAAGGATTTATGGAGTTCACTTTTACGGCACATCCATAAATTTCGTCGCGCTTTGCAGTGCGAGATTTCATCCCGACGATAATATTTTTATCATTGTTTTTTAACTTCTTTTTTTTTTTTTTTTACTTTCCCGAACGTCTTCTGAATGATCGCCCGTCTTCGGTGAATGATTTCTACGACCCCGGAATGCATTTTTCTCGAAAACCAATTGCTTTGCCAGTCGTGAAACTAGCGGTTCCACTCCGAAGTAAGGAGGAGGTCCTGCTTAATCCGAGGATTTTTCTTTCAGTGTCTTCCAGAGGTATTTCCATTCGCCCTAAGGTACTGATGAAAGCCTCGACGACCGCCGTAACACAGGCATCGTTTCTCGGAGGCAAACAGCATCCCCGCAAGAGGGCGCCCAGACTGTTATGCATGCATTTAGAGGAGAAACATTCGATTGTTTACTCACGGCAGTTGTGCTGATGCTGCGATTCCCCGGGGTTCGGCGGGCGAGCGCCCAGTCGTTACGGCATCTGCTGGAGATAACGAAACCCACCCCTTCCCCTTCCGTGGTGGGTCTGGAGTCCTGGAGAAGACTGGATCCCCCCCCCCCCTTCCATCTACTTCTCGTGGCCCCATTCAGCGAGAAGTTTTGTTTGTTTCTAGAACTCGTTCCCCTGCTTGGAATGTTGATTACTTCCTCGGAGCCTTCTCTCTCCATCTCCGCGGACCTCTCCCCTCTCCGTGTCCCCTGTGTACCCATCTCTCTCTCCCCGCCGACCACGCGAGAGGAGATGGAGATTTAGATTTCTTTTCGCAGTCGTTTCCGGGCGGCGGTAGAAGTTTTGCAGGGCGCGCGAGGTATATTATGATTTGTGGACGCAAAGAAAGAAGAAAAAAATTATACCCCGGTGGCGCGGAGTGAGGCCCCGTGGTTGTACACGGCAGGGGGAGAGACGGGGGCGGTTTTTATTTCAACCGCGCGAACTCCAGAACACTTGCTCGGAACTCGTGATAAGCGACGCCAAAAGTGTTCCACTGCGGGGTTTTTGCGAAGACGACCTGTGCTGCCGTGGGCGGAGGAACGAAGATAAGTCATAGAGAAGCGCAAGTAATTGGGTCGTCGTCGGCAGAAGGTAGTCTCTCAGCTGCTCCGGCGTCCTTCCGCGTCACGGCTACGTGGAGTTAATTCGAAAGGGAGGGGAAAAAAAAGGGCGGTATTCAAAGAGGAACACGTCTTGGACAACCTCTTTCGAGCGTGTAAAAAATGTAAAGCCTGTTGACGGTAAACTGGGCACTTTTGAAAGCCCTGTTTAGGATCTGCATGTACGCACGTTGTGTATACTTCCACATTATGTGAAATTAAAGTATACGTCGGTCGAGTGAAACTGTGAAATTATTAGAAAAGTATTTTACAAATCTGCTAGTTTTAACACATCCATGCATTAAAAAGAAAATAAAGCGGAAGAAATAATTGAAGTTATCACAAATGGTTAACTGACTTTTTTTATTTAAGGTTAAGAAATTTCCCCTCCATCGTTGCCAACTTTACTGGCTGCATGCCACCCAGTGCGCCCGTTAAAATATATCCAGGAAGGAGCAGTGACTTTTTTCAAAGGTTGATTTCAAAAGTGCCCACTTTATCGTGAACAGCCGTTAGTTCGGAAGTCTTGTTGTGTTGGGAATCACTATATAACGTTAAAAAATCCCTGGAGACCATCAGATAATTTTCTCTCTGTGTATTTGAGCTTCGCAAGAAAAGCGCACAGCGAGTGCAAGTAGCATTTTGCTTTGTCTTTCAATGTTTTGTGTCACACAGCAGAATGTACGTGTCATCAAAGTCCAAAAGAACGTTAAGAAAAAGTACAAATTATCTAGTTTTCTTTTCTTGGAACGAACCCCAAATTTTGGAATGCCCTACTAAATTGTGCACTGGAGAGAGGATTAGATTTCCAACTGTAACGTTACTAGTTAATTATATTTATCCTGCTAGTTTAAATATATTTGGCTTTGCCGGTAAAAATATGACATTTATGCGCCTCTCCAAGTCACCGANATTTATCCTGCTAGTTTAAATATATTTGGCTTTGCCGGTAAAAATATGACATTTATGCGCCTCTCCAAGTCACCGATATATATGATGATATTGTTAGTTATCTCCGCGATGTTCGCCTGTTACTTTTTAAAGGAACATTTGGCACTATGCGCTTTGAATAGACGTTGGAAAATGAGGATAGAAACCATCTCATTATTTCAACCCGTGCGGATGTTTACAATTACAGGTAAACCACATACAGAATTTATCTGATAGAAAAAAAAAAGTCATATAAACATACAGATTTCGATGATTTCTTTGAATATTTAGTGACGGAGTTGAGGACTAATAACGAATAACAATGTATTTATGAAAAAAAAAATTAATAATGCTTTGATATTTTACTTAATTTGGAATTTCAATCCTATACTTTACACTAAGAGATTTTATAACCCCAATTTGAAGAGAAGATAGCGCTGCAACAAGGTGGAAGATTTTTTNTTATACTTTACACTAAGAGATTTTATAACCCCAATTTGAAGAGAAGATAGCGCTGCAACAAGGTGGAAGATTTTTTTATTAATTTCATTACGAGGATTAAAAATATGACACGGAATGGAACGTTCAACGTAGTTGCAAATTATGTGAAATAAAATACTGGAATTCGCTATTCCTGTAACATAAGTTGTAATAGTAACAGTGTTTGAGATGTTCGAGATAATCAATTTGCTAAAGTGTATGCATAAAATTGTACCTTTGTTTAAACTACTTAATTTTTAACTTTTTAATATTTTTCAAAGGGTGTGTTTACTGTCTTCAAAAATTACTTTAGTTCATAACTGGGATGCTTAATATTTTACTCTAAAAAGCAAATATTAATGTATTGTTTTGGAGCGTTATACGCGAGTTTTGGTGCTCTGTTTTGCGCCAGGAGACACGGTGTGTCAGTGATGTTTCGAAGCAACAATCTGCGATATTATTGTTCAGTAGCGCCCGAGAACTACGTGCTATGNACGGTGTGTCAGTGATGTTTCGAAGCAACAATCTGCGATATTATTGTTCAGTAGCGCCCGAGAACTACGTGCTATGAAGGACAATCCACGTGCGCTGTGAACGCGCTGACTGCCACGCCAGCTGTATGCGAGTGGTCCTATTGTTTGAAACTGCACAAAGCATCGGGCCAATGGCGGTGGCAGTCAAAACGTCATTGTTGGTGGCGCCGGTGATTTGCGTGAAGCTGGCAGGGGAAACATCATTCCTTGTTGCTCACTGATCATTTCATTGGTCCAAAATAGTTATGGATGTTTACCCCCAAGTATTCTACTGCTATAAAATGTTCATCCTTTATTTTCGCTAATATTAGTGCATTGCGTTTAAGTTTGATTAATTCGATCAAGCTCAGTGGCATTCCCACTTGATGGCAGTGTGGTAGTTAGAGGGGAAAGGTGCCGAATGAAGGAACATTACATCCTATCCAGCTGAACTGGCATTTCAAAAGGCAGACATATCCACAACGTGTCCTATTTTGAAACTCGTAAAATTTAAACCCTATGGTAACGCGTGAGCGGTCAACAATTTACCAGGTAAATTTCTTCGGAATAAACTTCTGAGATTGCAGAAGCTCGGGAGAGTTCACCGAGAAAAAATATGGTTGTAGGAGCTGTCTAGACTGTTAAAATAGAGACAGTCATGTGGTGGAATGTATGTGCCATTTAAACACTGTCAGCATATATAGTAATACCAATATAACAGTTAGCTGTATCCCTATATGCGATATACTGAAAGTATAGTTTCTAGAGCGGAGCACTGCATTCCTACTGCAAAACAGACAGTACCTCCTACACAACAACTTCAACAATATTTGGANTTCTGAGATTGCAGAAGCTCGGGAGAGTTCACCGAGAAAAAATATGGTTGTAGGAGCTGTCTAGACTGTTAAAATAAAGACAGTCATGTGGTGGAATGTATGTGCCATTTAAATACTGTCAGCATATATAGTAATACCAATATAACAGTTAGCTGTATCCCTATATGCGATATACTGAAAGTATAGCTTCTAGAGCGGAGCACTGCATTCCTACTGCAAAACAGACAGTACCTCCTACACAACAACTTCAACAATATTTGGANCTTCTAGAGCGGAGCACTGCATTCCTACTGCAAAACAGACAGTACCTCCTACACAACAACTTCAACAATATTTGGATTGTCCCCACAACAATCAGAATTGCAAGAACCTAGCAAAATGTTCTGTTGCTAGTACTAAACAGTTCTGTAATCGTATTTGAGGGTAGCAGTAAAAGGATATTCTGTTGGCTTATTACAATCTTAGTTCTCGTGGGAACAATTTAAATATTGTTGAAGTTGTTCTGTTGCAGGCACTGTCAGTTTTGTAGTAGGAGCGCATTGATCTGCTGTAGCAACCATATGCACAGTAACAAATACAATCACAGACAAGAATACAACAATCAGCTCTGTTGGCGTTACTATCTATANGCAACCATATGCACAGTAACAAATACAATCACAGACAAGAATACAACAATCAGCTCTGTTGGCGTTACTATCTATATTAACAATTTTAAGACGGTGCCTACAGCCCGTAAGATGACTGTACCTGTTTTAACAGTCTAGGTTGATCCTACAATCTTTTTTTTTTCTGAGTGATATGCGATCTTCGGCAGAAAAACGTCTCCGCATTTTCGCATGCAGAAAAGTGTGAAAGTTGCAGATTGATAGCGATTCTTGTAAGGTAGCTCTCGTTTGTCTGCTGACTTGTGATGACGGGTTTGTGGGGAGGGGCATTACTTCTCTGTCTTAGGGTCTCGTGTCATGTTACGTCTTCGGGAATGACGGCCGCGCACGGGTGCCAACTAAAGAACACCGTCAATTCGTTACGCCCTTAATTTGAATCACTGATTTCAACCAGCGGAATACTTATTTTAACTGAAACTTTAGACACTGACTTCTCACATACTTATATACTGATGTTTGCAGTACCAGAATAACGTACTTTATACGGAGCGAGATAGCGCAGTTGTTAACTTTCGGACACCTATTCGGGAAGACATGGGTTCGAATCCCGGTCCGGCCATCCTGATTTTGGTAGACCATGGTTTCCTGAAATCACTCCAAGCGAACACTGGGATGGTTACTTACTGCAGGCAATGGCCGATTCCTGGCCTGTTCCTGCTTCTCTAAGCAACTTGCTCCGTCTCTAATGACCTCGCTGTCAACGAACGTTAAGCCCTACCTACATACCCACCTACCCACCTACCCATCTACCTTCCCACCTACCTACCTACCTACCTACCTACCTACCCACCCACCTACTACCCACCCATCTACCCACCTACCCACCTACCTACCTACCTACCTAATGTACTTGTCTAGGAATCGGTAGAAATCACTGCGAAGTGAATAGGTCTGCAAACTAAATATTCCACTAATTAACCGATTCCAGTAGAACCGTTTCAACAGATCTGTGGTGAAATTCGGCGATTTGGAGCGGATTTAAGAATTACTATTTTATAACATAGGCGTTACCATCCAAAGATGCCATCTGTTCCCAATTTCTCGCACACTAGTTATTTATTTATTATAATCTGTTTTTGGTTGTGCGTACTGCNAATTAACCGATTCCAGTAGAACCGTTTCAACAGATCTGTGGTGAAATTCGGCGATTTGGAGCGGATTTAAGAATTAATATTTTATAACATAGGCGTTACCATCCATAGATGCCATCTGTTCCCAATTTCTCGCACACTAGTTATTTATTTATTATAATCTGTTTTTGGTTGTGCGTACTGCAAGCAGATTTTCTTTCGTTCGTATTCGTGTAGTGCTACAACACCGTTTCTGTGAAGTGTAGCTTCTACAGCAAAAGTTATATCCGGTTTTTTCTGTTACACTTGTAGTTTACTGAGATAGTGTTTTCGCAAGCGAACTATGCAACTGCTACAGCGATAGAAATCTGATAAACAATTTAATTTAGTCGAATCACTTTGTTTACGTTGTTTACTTTTAAAAAGCAGTTAACTTATAACATTCATTCGATTTTTGCTTTGTCAATAGTTTCAACTGCTGTACCATAAATATAAAAAAAAAAAAGTTTTCAACTTGTATTTTTTCTCTCATGGTAGGTCGTTCGAACGTGAAGGGGAAGTTGTGGACACGTCGCTTTCGTAGGAAACTTTCGTACGACTTTTCCAGTCAATCCAATCGAAACGCTGTCTATTTAAGACTTGGTCAGTGTTACGTTTCTTGCCGACGAACTTTTGATTGATTGCGATGAGGCTCTTGTCCCAAAAGTAGACAGCTAAAGGCATTTCACGATAAACTGAGCACTTTTGAAAACCCTGCTTGAGATCTACTTGTGTGCGCATTGTGTATTCTTCCGCTACGTGCAAAATTAGCATTGCCATGAGTCTGACCTCTTTATTCATGCGTCGGTTAAGTGAAACTGCAAAATTATTACAAAGCTAATATGTTACAAATGTGCGAAATTTTACGCGTATTGGGCATTAAAAATCCTTTAAGCCAAATAAATAACTTCAGTATTCTCACATGTTTAACCTAACAGTTTTAATTCATAGTCAAGTCGTGGAACTACTTTCCTCTGCGTCGTTACCAACTTTACTGGGCGCGTGTCGGTCAGTGTGCCCGTTAAAAGATATAAAAGGGGGGGGGGCTATAGGCACCGATATTTTTCCAATGTGGATTTCGAAAGTGCTCATTTCACCGTGAACAGCATACATGCTTCAGTGAATCTGAGTTAAAAGTTCCCCACACGTAAC
>NQII01001184.1:478605-491292 GCA_002778355.1 Clitarchus hookeri | reverse complement strand
ATTTTTCTTTCAAAAGTATTTATAGCTTAAAGAACACCAAACATTGTCGTTTAGTTATTGTAACAGGTTAATAATAAAGTATATACCTCCACTACCATGATCCATATTGAAATTTTTTCTTAATTCACTGTATCACTCACTTACACGTGGTTCAAAATGAAGTTTTTCAAAAGCCGAGAACTGAGCAACGTGCAAAGTAAACAAAGGCGAGATGCCGACTGACGTTGTGAATCAAACGCGCAGCATGGCATGTCAAAATGGCTGCCGTTTGACGCGCAATCTATGTACTTTTACCTGAAATCATTACTATTGTAAGATTGCGTATTCGAAAAATCGAGGTTTTGACTAACTTTTAGTATCAAATACCCCTATGTGGGCCGTAGCGATGTCGAAGATTTGATGTTTTACCGGATTCNGCGCAGCATGGCATGTCAAAATGGCTGCCGTTTGACGCGCCATCTATGTACTTTTACCTGAAATCATTACTATTGTAAGATTGCGTATTCGAAAAATCGAGGGTTTGACTAACTTTTAGTATCAAATACCCCTATGTGGGCCGTAGCGATGTCGAAGATTTGATGTTTTACCGGATTCCCGATATTCACGGTACACTCGTGAAATGGTCGTACGCGAAAATCCAAATTTTATCGCTACCTCAAAGGTGCTATGTCCCATCTATAACACCACGTTCAAACTCACTTAAATCTTGATAGCCTGCCATTGTAGCAGCAGTAACCGATCTAGGAACTTTGCCAGACGCTTGTTATCTTATATAGGCGCTGCTGACCGCATCGCGTTACTCTGATTGGTTTCATACCTCTGTTATTTGCATACGCACGCCTATACCAGTTTTTTTTGGCTCTTCAGTATAAAACAGGTATGTTGACTGACCTAGAATAACTTGATAAATTGTCATATCTGGCTATTATAAACCATTGCACAATGACGGGCATTCATTACAGTGCTCAAGTGAATGCGAAATATATACTGCGGTGATTTCTTTCTGGTGAAACGACATTACGTCTTGAAGTGAACACAATTACGTAATGATCACAAAGTACTTGTACATGAAAATAATTTGTGCTCTGTGCTAAAATTGTTATACGTAAGAAAATCTTAGAAATTTCTAGTGAGACTTAATCAACCATTTTAATGAACTCTTTCAGCATAAAGTGAAAGTCAGAAGTTTATTTTGCGTACTTTGTTGTCTTTCGTTCTGCGATTTTTAAGACATTTGAGATACTATACTAAATATTGTAATATGGGGTCAGCTGGTAGCACTATCAACCCCGCATCTTCTTTCCAACAACTCTTACCAAAAGAGCGCAATTTCATGTCTGTAACTAAATTTTTTTTGTTTTAAAAGTATCTTGTTGATAATATATCCAACACCATTTCCCTTTAAATATTTTTAGCTCGTAAAGATATATATAGGCTGTTCGCGGAAAAGTGAGCGCTCTTGAGGCCCTAGTTACGTTTTCCTTTCAGTCATCCTTTTTTTTCCCTTTGACCACCTTCTTAAATAAACATCGCCATGGAAGTAATAAACACGATGTGAATATTGCACCGCGCTTGGAAGTTAACGTATATGGCTAAAATAAAGTGTAATTGTTGATTATTATTTCAAGCGAGAGGGCATTCAAAAGTTCTCACTTTGCCGCGAGTAGCCCGTCGCGAATATTCAGGAAGGACAACCAACCGACCGGCGAACGTCGAGAAAAAGATCAGACCCTCGCCGACACTCCCTGACCTTCCAAACCTGCTCCGGGCTCGCACAATACGGCGGTGATTGCCAATGAAACTGCCTCATTCGCGACTCTTTCGTTAATTTCCCCTCGCCGAAAACCCTCGCTCCCCCAGCAGACGACTCTTATTAAAACTCATTTCCCGTGTGATGAAGTATTTTTTCACTGGCGGGGGGTTGGAAAGTACCAGGGAGGGCTCTGCTGTTTCTTATCTATAGTAATTTTTTCTTCTTCTTCTCCGTTTTACAATTTCTTTTTTTTTTCTCCACCCTTCGCGCAGACGCGAGCCCTTCAGGTAATATTCATAACCCCCCGGGCGCATGCACGCTCATCCCCCAAGGTCATTAAACTCTCTCCCCTCCGCCCCCCAATAACCTTGCGCAGTTCCCCGAAGCAGTTTGGAAGATAGGCCCGAAGCGAGGCAGATAGCTGTGTCCTCCCCCCCTCGCAGCCAACAAACAAACACCATCGCCCCCCAGTGTACCATTTATGCAGATTTTTGTTATTATAGGGTATCGCTATTAATTCCCGTTGATGAGGCGGGACGCGGGGGAGGGGGGGGGGCGTGCCGGCTTTTGTTGTTCGTGCGTGTGGTCTTGGCCGGGGAGGAAATGAATGGGCAAGTAAAACAAAACCCCCTAGAAATGTAGGTATAGTCTATTCGCGATTTTTTTCACACTTTTTGAGTCAAACCTTTGATGAAACACGCCGTGTAATAAAGACAAATTGCACGTCTAATAGTGATATATATCGGAATTTAAATTATTAAAACTGCTCACAAGCGCACATTTTTGCACACGGCTGGTACAGTAAAACGTAGTGGCGATAAACTATGTATTTATAACTTTTTTTATTGAACAGAAATAATACTAAAATTATTTTACAAAAATTGTACTTAACGCATACATTATGGTAGGCCTACGTCGTATCTAAGAAAATAATTTTATTGTAAGTTTGCGTTTTAAAAAAATACAGCACGAATACAATATGCATTAAAAAACATATTTGAATTTATAAAATAACAGTAGTCACAAAACTTGTTATGTTTAATAAACTGTATCTCAAAATATAGTTGGAATATTGTAACTAAATTCCGGAATTTGAGAGTGAAAGTTATAAATAAAATTTCCGTTTTTAGTTTGCTTTTATGTTGATGATAGAATTCGTCACGGGTTTTTATTATCTGGCATACTAAACAAATGCCTGCCAAATATATATGTATATATTTATTAATACGGCACATATATCAGTAAATATATACACGCACATGTTAAACGTAAGTATGGAAACATCCTAGAGTGAGAAATAGTCTAAATTACGCGTTGAAATACAAAATATATATTTAAAGAGGGANTAAGTATGGAAACATCCTAGAGTGAGAAATAGTCTAAATTACGCGTTGAAATACAAAATATATATTTAAAGAGGGACAAGGTTTGAAATTATCCATTTAATTCTAAAATCATCAATTTTAATTTGTGACTAACGTAGCAGTCTTTCAGGCAACACAGCATGCTGTAACGTGTAAAAAAAAAGTGACGGCCATTTTATCGAAAGTGTGTGTTGTGGTTATGCGTACAAAGGATAGATAACCAGTACACNAAAAAAAAAAGTGACGGCCATTTTATCGAAAGTGTGTGTTGTGGTTATGCGTACAAAGGATAGATAACCAGTACACCGTCTCTAACAAAATTTCGTGCCACAGAAATGGCTGTTTTCTCAAAATCCTATTTACCTATAGTTTATATAATTTTAACTACTAGTGTTCATTCTGCTCGATTTCAGAAATACTTAAAAACTCAGCTTACTCCCATAAATATCCCAATATTTTATTGTAGGAATGCGCCTTTTTATTCATTTAAAACTGGAGATTAAGTTGATCAACGTCTTACCTGTCTTCGTCGTGTCATTTTAAACAATACACGAATCTGCAATTTTTACTTAAGATATCTGGCATTATTTTGATATTGACAATGCTGCTTGGGAATCGCACTCTGTTCCTTGGTTCAATTGACGGGTTGGCCAGAAGCGTTCGAGCATCGCTGATTTTTCACGACAACTGTCGAGAAACAAATGATCTTGTGCGACAGGAATGCATTCTTCATTTTTATTTAACCAGTACCTAATACATCCAGATTTGTTACATAACTATATAGGATGTTCACGGTAAAGTGAGCCCTTTTGATGCCCTAGTTACTTTTTTCTTTCAGCCATTTTTTGCCCTTTAACCACATTTTAAAATAAATATTGCCATGTAAGTAATAAACACAGTGTGCATATTCCACCGCNATTTTTTGCCCTTTAACCACATTTTAAAATAAATATTGCCATGTAAGTAATAAACACAGTGTGCATATTCCACCGCACACGGAAGTTAACGTCTAAGGCTAAAATAAAATACAAGAGGGCTTTAAAAAGTGCTCACTTTACCGTGAATAGCCTATATACACATTTATACTTATCTCAATTCATTTGTGACTCAATTTAATATAAAATTCTGTGGGAAAAAAACCAGCTAAGATGCTTGAAGCGCCAGTGTCACGGAAATTATTATTTTTTGTATAATATACACTACTTGTGCAGAATATAAACGATCACACACACAAACGAGACATTATTCCGTTGGGAAGTTACGTCAGCGAATTGTCTTGATCTTTTCGGACTGATAAAGCAGTAGATCTAGTCCAGCTCAACATATACAGAAATTCGCTATGGAACGGATTTATTAGCGCGCTAACGTGCCTACTGTACATAAGCAAGTAAAGATGCTCGTGTTTTTTATGCCCCTAAATCATTTCAACCTAAGTGACCTGAGGGGAAAAAAATATGATTTTTACAGCAGAATACCGGGAAAAAATACTATTTGCAACAGATCTGAAATGTGAACCGTTATGGTTTATTGAATTTAATAATTACACTCAAAATATGAGATGTTCTAAAAAAAATCAACGTTTAATAAACTGGACATTTGAAAAGGAAGTCTGTGGCGTAACAAATTTATATTCCTAGAGAGACTGAATTATAACCGACTAAATGATTTTACATCGTAGAGCTGAAATGGGTCAGAGTAAGCACGACAACATACGCAATAACCTATCTTGTGTCCCAACGATGGATTTATTTTCTACCAATATCTCTAGCAAAATCAACGTTGATACCAGTGGCGTGTTGTGAACTATTGCAAGGTAAGCTGGCGTTAGCTCTATGCTGTTGCTTGCTAGTTTGCACTTCCACCACTAGAACGTAGCTCGGCGGCTGACGTCACATGACCAGTGTAATGGGTCCCTTGCTGCTCGCTTGTGAGTGGTCGGTATACATTTAGTTTCCCCGGGCTCCTGCTGCGTGCACCGAGAATGTACAGCAGTGAGCAAGAACCAACTTGCCTTGCAACACTTCACTACACGCCACTGGAGTTTCAGGTTTTTTAACACTGTTAATGTAAAAACCCGTTCTCGGATGTTTGCATACTTCCTCTAAAACTACCTTTAATGCGACAAGAATGTATATTCAAGTTATTCAAAGAATTGTATTCTTATAGAAAGTTGGGCCTGTTGATAATTCAGATGTAAACAAACGTGTTCGTCGCTGTTGACCACGTGGCTCTGGCAGTTGTACCAGTGATGGGGGATTCAGTGTTCGGGTAATGTACAGGAGACGAAAATCCGTCTGCGTCGTCTCAAGTCTACGACTGGCATAGGAACCGACATCTGGCCTGGCAGTGGCAAGTGGGAAGACTCGGCTTCTCTTTCTCTGCACTGTGTAATGAAATCGTTCTCCTCGAGTCCGCTGAAAATCATCAGTGCTCGTGTTACCACTCCCACGAGTCGAGTGGGCTTAACATTACTTCACCTGCCATACAAGAAATTTCCCTTTCCTGCTGTTTTTTTTTTGCGAACTGCCTACTTTCGTGAGAAAGCAATATTAAATTATGCAGTTGTGGAGATTTTTGTGCATACGTAGAAACATATGTTTGGAGTCGTGTGTATACAAACCAAACTGCGAGGAAGCCATGTGGTTATTTGCTATACATGTACGCTATAAGACATAAGTAGGGTCAGTGATATTTGGCGAAAATATTTCGAGACAAGATACAGTCCAAAGCACTGTAGGGTCGTCCAGCTTCTTTGATTGGCTAAAAAATGTTCTGGCCCGTGTTAACCGTTTGCGCACGAATCACGAAGGTTCAGTGTCGGAGTTACTTAGTCCTGAGTGTCTTGGTCAAAGACGGACATGGCACCAGCAGCCAATGGAGGTATAACAACAGCTGAGGTGTATTTATAGTATTGAAGTCTACTGTGTGCTCCGATTTTTACGCGAAAAGTCACTGCCCCTAGACATACGTATGTATGGGCGTCTGTAATGTTCACTTACGTATGCGCACAAATAAATTGTAGTGTAGGGTTATTTAATTAGCCACAACTGCCATTATGTAAAGCTCGTAACTACAGGACAAATAAAAAATGTATACTTCCCGGACAGGACAATTGTAAGTAAATGGTAGACGAAGGCTTCGCATAGGATGCAGAGGTTGATTTATATAAAGGGCTTTTGGGGCTATAGGCCAGGACGGCAAAATCTGAGCGGCAGCAAAATCAGATAAGTGTTAAAGTCGAAAAGAAGCACTACCCTTAAAAAAGAGTTTCCGTTATTTACTTCTTAGTTATTTTGTAAAGAAAGCATTTTTGTATAACATGTACTTCACTTTTGAGGTATATGTGCAAAACCTTACGCTGTTGGGTCTTCGTTTCCCATCGCTGGTTGTCTCTTAGAAGATTTTAAAGTTTAAAATTGGTATAAGGTTTTATGGTCTTCCTTCTTTTAAGAATACTTTACGCCCTTTTATTTTCTTATCCCTCTTTATTGGCAGCAAATGCAATGTCATTAACCCTTTCAGACCCACTTTAATTTGCGGTTTCAGGTGTTGCAAACAAAAAATTATTATGATGTGTGCTGTACTTACGGCGATACAACACTTTTTTTCTTTGCCACAGCCAATGAGTTGTATGCTATATGTTCTGCTACAGTTATATGAACCGATTATGACGTTGATCAGTAAGACGGTTTGTGAACCATTTACCCATAAGTAAGACCATTGGTCATCGAGTTTCACAGTGTACTGTAGAGACCAAAAATTACCTTCCCATGCGCAATGTACACAAATGTGTGCACTGGGTCAGAACGAGTTTAAAAGGAAGAAATTTGACAGAAAATTATTAATATACTAATACCTGCGTATGTTACGAACTGTTGGTAATGCTTTTTTTATATCACACACGGAGGTGTTCTATACCCNAATGAAATCGTTCTCCTCGAGTCCGCTGAAAATCATCAGTGCTCGTGTTACCACTCCCACGAGTCGAGTGGGCTTAGCATTACTTCACCTGCCATACAAGAAATTTCCCTTTCCTGCTGTTTTTTTTTGCGAACTGCCTACTTTCGTGAGAAAGCAATATTAAATTATGCAGTTGTGGAGATTTTTGTGCATACGTAGAAACATATGTTTGGAGTCGTGTGTATACAAACCAAACTGCGAGGAAGCCATGTGGTTATTTGCTATACATGTAGCTATAAGACATAAGTAGGGTCAGTGATATTTGGCGAAAATATTTCGAGACAAGATACAGTCCAAAGCACTGTAGGTTCGTCCAGCTTCTTTGATTGGCTAAACAATGTTCTGACCCGTGATAAAAGTTTGCGCACGAATCACGAAGGTTCAGTTTCGGAGTTACTTAGTCCTGAGTGTCTTGGTCAAAGACGTACACGGCACCAGCAGCCAATGGAGGTGTAACAACAGCTGAGGTGTATATATAGTATTGAAGTCTACTGTGTGCTCCGATTTTTACGCGAAAAGTCACTGCCCCTAGACATACGTAAGTATGGGCGTCTGTAATGTTCACTTACGTATGCGCACAAATAAATTGTGGTGTAGGGTTATTTAATTAGCCACAACTGCCATTATGTAAAGCTCGTAACTACAGGACAAATAAAAAATGTATACTTCCCGGACAGGACAATTGTAAGTAAATGGTAGACGAAGGCTTCGCATAGGATGCAGAGGTTGATTTATATAAAGGGCTTTTGGGGCTATAGGCCAGGACGGCAAAATCTGAGCGGCAGCAAAATCAGATAAGTGTTAAAGTCGAAAAGAAGCACTACCCTTAAAAAAGAGTTTCCGTTATTTACTTCTTAGTTATTTTGTAAAGAAAGCATTTTTGTATAACATGTACTTCACTTTTGAGGTATATGTGCAAAACCTTACTCTGTTGGGTCTTCGTTTCCCATCGCTGGTTGTCTCTTAAAAGATTTTAAAGTTTAAAATTGGTATAAGGTTTCATGGTCTTCCTTCTTTTAATAATACTTTACGCCCTTTTATTTTATTATCCCTCTTTATTGGCAGCAAATGCAATGTCATTAACCCTTTCAGACCCACTTTAATTTGCGGTTTCAGGTGTTGCAAACAAAAAATTATTATGATGTGTGCTGTACTTACGGCGATACAACACTTTTTTTCTTTGCCACAGCCAATGAGTTGTATGCTATATGTTCTGCTACAGTTATATGAACCGATTATGACGTTGATCAGTAAGACGGTTTGTGAACCATTTACCCATAAGTAAGACCATTGGTCATCGAGTTTCACAGTGTACTGTAGAGACCAAAAATTACCTTCACATGCGCAATGTACACAAATGTGTGCACTGGGTCAGAACGAGTTTAAAAAGAAGAAATTTGACAGAAAATTATTAGTATACTAATACCTGCGTATGTTACGAACTGTTGGTAATGCTTTTTTTATATCACACACGGAGGTGTTCTATACCCNATATACTAATACCTGCGTATGTTACGAACTGTTGGTAATGCTTTTTTTATATCACACACGGAGGTGTTCTATACCCATTGCCACTATAGTAAATTTAGCTTCGTATTTAGCACTCAAGTTAATTGCTGAAAAAGACTACAGCACGGCAAGTTTCAACTATGCTGAAAGACACGTAAGATTCCTCGAGTCTGTCGCAGTACATCTGTGAGCCGTATTCTCTGTTCCTCCGTGTCCTTGTGAGCTCGTATTCTCAGGGAACTCTTTGAGATAGCTGGGAAACCACATTTTACTTCTTCTTTTCTCAAAATTTTTTCGCTCGTGCATTAATTTCTNAACTCTTTGAGATAGCTGGGAAACCACATTTTACTTCTTCTTTTCTCAAAATTTTTTCGCTCGTGCATTAATTTCTTGGAAAGATTCCTACCACAAAGAAACGCATTAGCTAGAAGTAACCACTTATGTTAATGTGCACGCTTCTACCTTCGTAGTGGCATTGTATTTCGAGCGAGCCCGCATGCACGTTCTTCGATTACACAAGTTTCGACGTTTTAGCGCGTAAAAAGAAAAGCCAACGTGAAGACCCGTCACAATTTTTTTATTTTTTTATTCTCTTCATGTATACGTCACGAGCACTCGTTGCTTTGCGAACGGAATTTCTTTTCCATCCAACCGGAGATGTATCTTGACAAATGCTTCTGTGTGGCTTACGTTCTGATTTTTATTTCGTGATGCCCTCTTTTCACAAACACGTTTTTTTTCTTTTACGTCCGTTTTATTCATGTCGGTGTCGCTTGGCATGGTCGTGTTACATGAATACCCTGAGAGGGAGGAAGTGAGAAACAACGACGACAAAGGCACGGAGAAAAAGAGAGAATGCACGAGCTTCGGATTTAAAGAAAAAAAATATCCTTAGCTAGGCATCGACAATTATGTGTAGTTTTGCAGTTGCCTGTGTGCTGAAGTCCAACCCCCTCCCCTTACCGTCCCTTGTTTGTTGTTATTTATGCTTTCAGATGTCTTTACTGGATCGCTTCTCTTTCGTGCTGTTCTAAGAAACCAACGACTTATATCTGTCTCCGTACTGAAGCAAGCATTTCTGAAACATGAATAGATTTAATGAAGTAACTCAACTCGGTCCCTCACCTTCATATCAGATGCATATTGTAAATACACATTTTCGAAATGGGGAGCTGCACATCAGTTAATTGGCAGCTATCTTTAAAGTGTACGTAGCGCTGATTTTAAGCCTTCTTTCGTACAAGCCACTCCAAGAACACCCACTGCGCTTTTAATACGCATGACCAGGGCCAATGACTTTTCGCGTGAAAATCGGAGCGCACAGTAGACTTCAATACTATATACACGCCTAAGCTGTTGTTATACCTCCATTGGCTGCTGGTGCCGTGTCCGTTTTTGACCAAGACACTCAGGACTANTACACGCCTAAGCTGTTGTTATACCTCCATTGGCTGCTGGTGCCGTGTCCGTTTTTGACCAAGACACTCAGGACTAGGTAACTCCGACACTGAACCTTCGTGATTCGTGCGCGAACGTTTATCACGGGTCAGAACATTGTTTAGCCAATCAAAGAAGCTGGACGAACCTACAGAGCTTTGGACTGTATCTTGTCTCGAAATATTTTCGCGAAATATCACTGCCCCCGCCCATGACGAAAGTTAACAAAACGATTTTGTTTAGTCATGTTTTCCGGTGTTACAGTTAAACTATTTTGCATTTAAGATTTCAGAAATGGCATTTACATACAATCTAAAATGTANTGTTTTCCGGTGTTACAGTTAAACTATTTTGCATTTAAGATTTCAGAAATGGCATTTACATACAATCTAAAATGTAGTATAATACCTGCAGAACATTTTTATTACGGATAATTAATAATATAATATTAATATTTTTTTCAGTCAGCTAGCACTGTTTTTGTTGTGCTTATGCGTACGTACGTGTTTTTTAGTACAGTCTTCGTCGGAACCTGTAGAAAACGTTTGTTCTCATACAACCAAAAATATTTCAGCACATTCTCCTCACGTTGTTTTTAATATTTAAAATCATTTTTTTTTCTACTTTTGCAAGCATTTTTTTTTACTGATAAAATAATTTTTCAACATCTTATACACACATGTTTGATCACACACAAGCATGGATGTTCGTTGGTCATATTTTTCTTGAGCTGTGTTTTGTGATACGATTCAAGAGAAAAAATATTTATTTCGTTCTACACGCCGAACCAACCACGGCCTTAATGTACTGAGTAAGGAATTGGCGAGGCTCACAGAAAAGGATTGCACTGTCTTTAGCCTTGAGTATGGATAAAACACAGACTTTGCCTGGGACTGAATCCATGAACTCCCAAACGTAAATAAAACCATTTCTTTGAGGCTGTTTGGTTTACAGCAGCACAATGTAGCTTTACTTAAACGATAAGGTTACAGAAACATACGTTTTCTGCTAATAAATGTTTTCTTTATACGTTTTTGTTTTATGGCAATATTGCCTTTCTTTACAGCAAATAAATAAATATTCTTTGAGCTGCTTTTGTTCCCAGTAAAGAAATATTACTTTGTATCAAAGGTAACGGTTTAAAGGTTTTTCTGTCGTGCATCGCAGTTTTCAGTACGTAACTTTTGTCCCGACGTAAAAGTTAAAAAACCAATAAGAATACACTGCAGTTACGAGACTGCAGCTGAGCAAATTTATAGTCCTCCGGCAGACGTTTAATGTCATTCTGAAGTTCGGTGATTCTCCACGCCACTCGTAGCAATTCTTCCCAAGAGGTGGCATTGTACTCTGGCCCCATGTTACTACCTCAAATAACACGTCTATCAAAAAGAACATGGATGTAAGAAGACAAAGCGGTCGTGTGGTGCAGGGTGTGAGCTTAATAACACAAGGCGTGTGCGTTCGAACCTGGGAGCCACCCTATAATTTTGTGAGTGTTATCTTGAATTTTTTGTTACTTCTCTCTTATTTACAAGTTACGTCTGTTTGTCAGAGAAAAAAAAAATTCGTTAGAGTGTAACTGACATTACCCACAAAAGCGTCTGCTGAATTACTGCAACGAAAACACAAGGTCATCATACTCATTACTTCATAGATCAAACAAATATTATGTTTGTGGCAAGACTACTTCACAGTGGTTCATATTTCAACAAATGTTTATTTGCTGCGACAAATTATGTGTTGCGGCAAAGAAAGCGTTCTTACATTGCGGCGAGGCCATTTGGCTGGCGCGTGTGACTGGAGTTCGCAGCTCACATCACCAGTTCATCTCTGTATTCTTAAGGAGGTAGGGTCCCTTCCATTTTGGGTTTTAATTTTTGTTTCACCGTAACTTACCTGCCAATATCGAACATTCGAAAACGAAGGCTCTCAGGGCACATAACGTATTTTAATAGATTATTTTTAAATCCACAGTATTTTGGCCGTGCTGTTTTTGTCGTATCTGTAACCGTTATAACGATTAACTCATTATTTCTTCTTTTTCAGTCCCACGCGAGAAGATGCAGATTCCATTCTGGTTTTAGTAATTTTGTGGAGTAGTTCTGTATCTAATAATAAGGTTCCAGTTTTAATATCACATTTGAGCAGTACGTTATAACGATAGGCTGTGTAAATAAACACAATATGGCAAGAATGCTCTTTGGTGCCGTGTAACGGAGCCAGAAAACGTCAGAGGCCTATTCCTTGGCGGGCCTGGTATGTAGGACACCTGTAGTCACTCGGAAGAGGTGAACGACCCGCGGAGAAGTCCCGTCATGGGCCGCAAGGTGGGCATTGTCCTTGCAGCCGACGAACGCAGCTGAACTTGGCGTGGGTAGACCGGGCCACTACATTAATTATCTCTTCCCCTCCCCCCTTCAACCAACTCCCGTCACTCTTCCCAAAAACCATCCCATCAACAACGCCGTAAATAAAATTTTCGGTGAACTTTCTGAACTGCATTGGAAGATTTTAACCTGTACGGAAATAATGCCACGCACCAGGCTGCAAATGTACGGATGTTTATCGATGTTACATACAGATGTGGGTACTTCCCCGACGTATACGACTCTTCGCTGAGGAAATACAGGAACGCTGCCGTAAATATATGGTGTGTGGGGGGGG
>NQII01001184.1:413876-478553 GCA_002778355.1 Clitarchus hookeri | reverse complement strand
GGGGGGGGGGGATCTTTACCATGTGCAACTTCTCGCGCTCTACGAATACACTGGCAGATAATTTCTTAAGAGTTCACAAAATGTTCCTCTCCCGAGGCCACAGGCTTGCGTGCAAGTTGACAGGAGAGTGTTCGTGTCGCAGTTACGACGGCGTCACTCAAGCTGTGCGTCTTTAAACGCCTGTTCCACAATCAACCGTTGCTGTGGGCGTGGACGCGACTCGGCACCAAGTGAAGCAGCGTCGACGCGGTCCGAGTATTGTATGCAAATGCGTTTTCCGAAGTGAGTTTTCAGAATCCGCCACTAGATCGCAGTTAATTTGGTACATCATTTGTTATTACGTAGTGATTTTTGAATCCTCTGAATTATTGATTATTTAATGCCTACGAGATGGGGGATTTGAATATTTATTTATAATAAACACACTAGCTGTTTTATTTTTAATAAATTCGCGAACTTACATCAAAATTTTATTTTTCCAGCTTTACATTTTAGAAGTTTTAGCCTTCATGTTAAGTTTTTTCAGACCGAACGAAGACATCACTAATTATTTATTAGCATTTTATCACGTTTGTTTTGAGAAAGCCCACCTTGCACATTCATTGTTTACATTTACGGCGTAAACATTCCATGAATGCGCGCGAAAGTATTGGAAGTCTTCTTATTTTTGTCGCAACTTAGGGCACAACTTGGGACAAAAGTTCAGTTTCCGGATCGCTTTAACTTGGGACACAGATTGACTTGGGACACGGGAGTTTGGAACAGCGCCATGACGTCAGAGGGGCACGTGCACCAATCAGCGTATCCTTGCCCTAAGACACAGGTTGGGATAGCGAAATTGTAGACAGGCCGTAAAGGAGAGGGGTATTTAAATGATAGAACGTATGTCCCGCCAGAATAGGTCCTATATCACAGTGGATTGAATGGTGCCAACCACGTCAAGTATAGTCGTAAGAGATCGCGGAGGCGAAGACAACTTCTTAATCTACGATAACGTAATAACTAAATACACGTTGGAAAAATTNTTGACTTGGGACACGGGAGTTTGGAACAGCGCCATGACGTCAGAGGGGCACGTGCACCAATCAGCGTATCCTTGCCGTAAGACACAGGTTGGGATAGCGAAATTGTAGACAGGCCGTAAAGGAGAGGGGTATTTAAATGATAGAACGTATGTCCCGCCAGAATAGGTCCTATATCACAGTGGATTGAATGGTGCCAACCACGTCAGGTATAGCCGTAAGAGATCGCGGAGGCGAAGACAACTTCTTAATCTACGATAACGTAATAACTAAATACACGTTGGAAAAATTNTCGTAAGAGATCGCGGAGGCGAAGACAACTTCTTAATCTACGATAACGTAATAACTAAATACACGTTGGAAAAATTGAAAGAGCACCAAGAAAGTAAAGATACGTCGAAACGTGCTTTTACGTTACGTCTCCCCATCTTGGAAGTTCAAACAGCGGTTGCCTGGGTAATTTCTGTCATAAACTTAAACTTAAGCAGGAGTTTACAGCAAAATAAGTTTTATTACATTTCGAAATATTGAATGCGCCGAGGATCAAAAGGTTTTTTTTTTGTACAATATCAGAAACCATTTACTACGTGTTTCCTGTTCGTGTTCTATGAACGTTAAGATTTCACACTCAACACATTGTCGAAAACCTCTATTGAAGGGAAGTTAATCCCTCACATTTTGGGTTTGTACTTTTTTTATTTTAGAAATTACGTTGGAATTTTTTTGCACGGTAAAGTGTATATAATAGATTCAGAAAATTGTTTCTTTCCATGTTCTTTTTTTTTTTTATTGTTTTGTGCAGGCAGGTGCAGAGATTATGCTAAACGTTTTCAAGCAGTATCGACGCAAAAGAAACATAAAAAGCTAAGTTTTGTTTTTGGCGCGAGTGTCCACCTGTGTCAGCCGTGCCCATGCCAAAATAAATCCGCCTGGTACTATAACGCATCGAGGGTAAGGAGCAGCATGCGTATCGCGACTCAGGGTACCGTAAGCCGGGGGGTTACTTTGCACCAGCTGGGGTAACTTTGCACCACCCGAAATGTTAATTTTTGAGCCATTTGGTGAAAGGTTAGCAAACATTACCTGGGTAGATAACATTAAAAATTAAAAATACTTTTCTANATTTTTGAGCCATTTGGTGAAAGGTTAGCAAACATTACCTGGGTAGATAACATTAAAAATTAAAAATACTTTTCTACAGTTCCCTGTTTCTTTGCCAAATGGCACCAAAACCAATATTTTGAGTGGTGCAAAGTTACTCCAGTATGTACATAGCAACCGCCGTTTACGGTAATTCATCACTTTATCTCTTCCATCGTTTGAAAGCAATAGTGAAATTTAGCTTATGGAATNAACCGCCGTTTACGGTAATTCATCACTTTATCTCTTCCATCGTTTGAAAGCAATAGTGAAATTTAGCTTATGGAATTATTTTTAATTGTCTTCTCTCCCCCAAGGCCGTTATGGATTCAAGGACCACTGGTTTTAAAACACTTAGTTTTTCTCTCGAAAGTAAGTGTATTCATACCATGNAACCGCCGTTTACGGTAATTCATCACTTTATCTCTTCCATCGTTTGAAAGCAATAGTGAAATTTAGCTTATGGAATAATTTTTAATTGTCTTCTCTCCCCCAAGGACGCTACTTGCCGTTATGGATTCAAGGACCACTGGTTTTAAAACACTTAGTTTTTCTCTCGAAAGTAAGTGTATTCATACCATGTNGCCGTTATGGATTCAAGGACCACTGGTTTTAAAACACTTAGTTTTTCTCTCGAAAGTAAGTGTATTCATACCATGTATTAATTTTTCGTGATTTGTTTTACCTATTCCAAGTTTTACGTCTAAACAGCAAGGAAATGCGAGCCTAAATTTACAAATTGCTACGATCCTGAAAGTCTAGATGATATCCATAAACTTTCCAAGTGGGTAAAAAGAAAAAAAATCTCACAAGGTAGACTTTCTGAAGCCCCTAAGGGAAAAAAAAATTTGGAGTATTATTTGCTTTTTCAAATTTAACGTGTTCGTGCACTTCAGGCACGACCGTTGAACTCTTGAAGGGTGGGCGGNGAGACGCTTCGTCCCGCTTTCCCCGGGTCCACCTTGGAAAGTCTGGAAATGCCATTTCATCCCCTCCTCGGGCCCACTACCAAATAAAAAAAGAGGAAAGGTATGTCCTATTTGGCCCCAATTCACGCTCGAGCGGCGATCCCTACTAACCCGGGGCCTGGGTCAGAAGGGGGTTGGGGGGAGGGGTCGGGCCAGACCAGTGGTACGTGAAGTCAAAAGAACTCTGATGATATTTTCTCTTTGAGTGTCCCGTAGATTCCCAGGACCACCCACCCCTTTCCCCCTCCACGCCCGTAGCGCAGAACGGGCCTGAAGCGAGCCCCAGACCTACCCCTACCCCTCTAGTTCACCCCTATCCTCTCTCTGGGCGTTCGCAAGATGCGATTTGGAAATCTGGTTTGCAGACAGTTTCGGAAGGCTCATTTGACGCTAACTAGACGAGTGCCGCTCGCCTGTGATCGGGGAAGGTAATTTGGTAGGGCGAGATATACTACCCCTTCCTTACCGGAGCAACCAGTTCCTCGACCCCCCTACCGTTCCCATAAACACACCCTGCCCCCTCTCCTTTCCGGTGTGCGCCCTACCCTCTCTACCAGGCCATCACATCACCCATGAGAGCATGCACAGCTAGTTTATACCCGGTAATGTGATTATGGCGCTGATTCACTGGCCCGATCAGAGCGTGCCCGTTAACTCGGGCAAGGGGTTGGCTCTGATCCGAGCCCGCGATTACCTCTCCCCACTCCAACCCCCCTCCTCTTAAACAACCCCCTTAACCCCTTCTTCGCTGAGCTACGGCATGAGAGAGCAATGCCCACGCCTCCTGGAAGCGGTAGTGCTGTACGGTTATCGATTATCGACGCGAGTGTTTCGAGCAAACGATCGCTGTTAGTCCGGTCGTTGGGATGCTAAGTACCGCTGATGCGTTCGCCCTCGTGAAGAGTGCCGCGTTGGAGAGATCCCTTCACGCCAGGATTCTTCGATTTGTAGACAAAGCAACCGCAGTTATGAGTCTGCCAGATACATAAATGTGCACGAAGTTAATTTAACGCATTATTCGCATATTTGAAAGCCAAGCTGAAAAAAAAAAATTCAAATAGCAATTATACTGTCAACGTTTTACAGTCTTTGTAATAAATGATTTAATCATTGGTGAATTGTTGTACGGTTAATCTTGACGCCGTGAAATTTTTAGTTTAAAGCACAACGCTAGAAATTATTCTTGAGCTATGAATGATTCCAACAGAAATGTGAAACAGTGTCCTTCAGCACTGTTTGTTGGTATACTTCTGATAAAATAATTTCGGTTACCTACAATCTAAGCGAAAATGCCAGCATCGTTCTCAAAACAAGTAGTATTTAGTGTACAATGACTCGTGGGGAAATACGTCTACTTACAAAGCTTTCTCGTGAGATATCATGGAGGAAAAGTAAACCGGAATGTGGACACTGTGTCCAGTATTTACCAACTTACATTAATTTAAATGTTTTGTATGAAAGTCATATAGAGTTAATTTTGAATGGAACAAAATTATAAATAAACGGGAAATATTTCAGAACTAAAATATATAATATTGTAATAATTACAATGTTTTTTTTTAATTTTATATGCTTCGTTCAGCAGATTGTATCGATTTTTAAAATACAGAAGCATTGTGACTGAGTTTCGGCATCACAAATGTCATCGTGATCCACGAGTTTGACAAGTAATTTGGCGCGCTCATTCTCCTGTCACATGATAGTATATTTGTTTTCCATTTTTTTCCTTTAGCAGCTTTTAGCAGGATGTTTGGGCGACTGGAAATCCCACTTCAAAAATACTTCTTAGACACATCGCCTATTCCTTTGTCTACTTGCAAAGCAGTATAACTTTGCAGGTTGCTGCATCTCAGGTTATTGGAATTACAGAATTTTCGCCTTAACTATGTAGCATCGTAGATATTGTATTTTATTTTATGCATCGTCAACACATGTGGTATTGTTTCGCACATGTTTAAAACATGTATTTGTTGACTACTGTTGCTAGTATCATTTTTGTGATGCCAGCAAAAAAAACTAATTTCCTACCACCAGTGATTATCCAGAAATTAATAATAGCAGTGAATTTGTAATAATTCGAAAACTATTCAGAAGCTATTATAAATGATTAAGACATGCGAGAAATTTCGTTTAACATTCTTAAATAAAACATATGTCAAAAATATATATAAAAAATGGTGAATACTGATTCCTCTCAAGTAATGAAAGCTTTGCATATTTCAAACGTTTGCGCCAGCCAAAATAACACTGAAGCTCCGGATATGATAAGGCTGCTTGTGATGTGACATTTTTTATTGTTCTAGATTAGCCTCGTTCGTGGTACCAAGCGAGGGTTTGCGGGAAGGAATATCGGGGCGGTATATTTGTGAGACGTGAGATAGACACGAGGTCTCGGGTGGGTGACTCAGTTCTGTCCCACACTTCCAAGGCCATATAGCGCGACCATGTCGTCTAGTCAAACCGGGCAATTTTTGACGAAATGGCGGAACAACTTCGAAGAAAGCTGAATTTTGGTACAGTCGTTAAGAAAAGTGTGTACTTTAACATACCAAGAGTCCCCAAAGTTATAATGGGAGCTACCGCCGCCATATTGAAAACATGGCCGCCAAGATGAGTTATTTTAGAATATTTGTTTAAGAGCTGAATTGTGCGTGCAAGAAATAATCTTTATTAAATTAGCTACAAAAATGACGTCTTTTGTTTTTCTTGTAGGATGCATAGTTTTCGTGCTACCCCCTTCGAAATATTCACTCATTACTCCCATCATTCTCAATGATTATTATCAACATAAATAAAGCTGAGTGTAATGTAACCAAGTATTTAAAAGTATGTTTTCATCTTTTTTTAATTATGCAGTTGTTTATGTGCTTTTTTTTCATTTATATGCAGTGTTATAATATAAAACTTCATGTCGTGCCTTTCTTTTCTCTCTATAGCTCAATGCAGTCGTTCGCCATGGTTTCCAGTCTACAAGTTTAATAAGTTTATTCCACACGAACATCTTGTCTAGTTACTTATGAATAGTATTCCCTGTTTTACATACGTCAAACTAAATTTTAAAAGAAACTGCGAACAAATAGTCTCGTATCGTTGCTACTGCTGGCCTCTTAGTACTAGCGAATTAAACCAGAGAAGGAAATGTTGCGTTAGATATTTGCCAGATGGCAGCAGCGAATTGAGAAGCTCGTTTTCACAGTTGTGTAAACCATGTTCCGTGTCGCTCTGATTTATGTCTGAGTGTAGTACACTATTACACATTATTTGCCATTATTTTCACTAATAGATTTTAATTTCTGGACTGTTATAGTTGAATAATGGAAGGAAGCTACTGTAGAAAAGTTAATTTTAAGGTAGTCTAGGTATTAACTAGAAAATGTGGAGTATATTTTGTTTGTCGTATTATTATAATAATGCGAGTGTCATCCAGCATAAAGCGCAAGCAAAAATTCATCTCGTATTTTTTTTCTTAAAGCAGCTACTTAGTGCAGATGTTGTTGTTGTTGCTGCTGCGGCTGCTACAGCTTTTGGTGAACTCTGTTTTCCGTCAATACTACTTCTGAGAGATTATGTTTGTGTATGTTGTTGCAGATATTAGTACTTAGTACGTTTTTTATAAGTTGAAAATGATGTTTTCTATCAGCAGAGTAGTCTATGTCAGATGATGTTGCCTAAACGGAGCAGGTAGTTGGTTCGTAAGCGATTTTGTGGAAGCCAAGGTATTTATTGTTTTGAACTTCTGCTCAGTTTGTTACACATTAAAATGTCAGTAAAACAATTTAACAATACCGCCAGTGTTACCTTGCAGAATTAATACATCTGGTAGTAGACAGTGTATTTAGCTTGATTTAGCTATTAAAGTTTTTGTTTTAAAAAGTATGAAGCCTTATGAAATGTCAGAAATTCTGTAAACATATTTTTAAACCTACTTTCGCAATGGAAAAAAGGCTTATGAGATAACGTTCCTATCTGTATGAGTGTGTGTTTGTGTCTGCGTACACATGACGTTTGTATATTTCGATCGGGCCGGGTGCTTAATTTCAAAATTGTGGCTATTGTACTTTTTCGGTAATGTGTCATATCTTCAGAACCATTTATGCTATATTAATACAAATTAGAATTTTGGCAGTGTAAAATCAGAGTACTCCACACTAAGTGACATAACCCCAAATGTCCGCCATTCTTGAAGATAGTGTCACTGAAATTATTTAAGTCTTATTCGTCATAACTCAGAAACTACTTAACCGATTTCAAACAAATTTATTATTATATAAGCAGTGCAATAATAGATGGCGTTATTTACTTGACTCGTACTAGCTTTGATATTTGTTTCCAAAATGGTCGCCTTTTAGAATATTTTGGAAGCTATGTCATATCTCTGGAAATACTTAACTGATTCTAACAAATTTAGCATGTTATGTAAGCAGGAACTAATTTTATGTNCCTTTTAGAATATTTTGGAAGCTATGTCATATCTCTGGAAATACTTAACTGATTCTAACAAATTTAGCATGTTATGTGAGCAGGAACTAATTTTATGTAAAAAAAATTATAATTATTATACAAAATGAATTAATTTTAGTAGAGGAAAGTAAGCGTATTTATTATTCCCATTATGTCTTGTTTAATGAATAAAATATGCCAAGCAATTTTATTAATTTTATTTCTTCTATAATTTTAATTCTACATTATTTTGAAACAGATGCTGGTTATGGCGTAGCCTGTTGGTAAGATATTTGACACTCAACATTAAAAGGATCATTATAAGTTAACTACAAATAATTAATAACTACCTAATGCATACATTTATTAGTGATTTAAATGTCATACAATACGTGTTTTTTGTGTGATGAACAATACGAGTGTACAGATGTAGTTAAGATGAGAAAAAAATTGGTATTGCCTCATTAGTGCAATGATGAGGTGACAGTGCATTCACCATCGTAAAAAATACTCCAGACAACAAAGTATTGCTGCGTACATAAAACAGTCTTCTGAGGAATCATCAACAGCCACTAGTCCAGTCAAGCAGAAATAAAGAAATGCATCACCAGCATTTTGATTTGATCAAAAATGTTTATTTTATGCTGCTTCTATAGATGAGATGTTTCTTGCAAAGGTTGTGTGGAAGATTATATAAAATATGTGCTCACATAATTCCCTCACTGCAGGGCAACACCCCGACCGGCGTGATTGCCGTACGCAGGAGACAATTACCGTACATCAAGAGACAATTCCTGTACAGCAAGAGACAATTCAGACAATTCAAAACTTGACCAGAGGCTTTCCAGATATCATCCTGTTCCAGGTAAGATTATGGCGATCAGTACTGGAGTAGTTGGTGACAAAACCATCAACTGCCATGAAGCAAACAGTATAGGTCTCCATATAATGGCATTGACGCGTGCCGCATACTGCTTTTATTCTAAAGCGCCGCTGTCATACCCCCGCCATCTTAAACCAGCATTCCCGACGAGAGAACTGCTCACGAGTCCGTATGTTCCGCGCCTGAGCGGGCGGCGCGGCAACCCGTCAGAACTTAGTAGCCCCGGTACGCGCATTACATCGAGGCAGGCCGGCCCGGCAGCGAGCAGAGATAGCCATGCGGCGAACGAGTTAAGGAAGGGGTTGGACTCCGCTCGCATGGCGGTGACTTACGAAGCTCGAGACAAAGATATATGCGGTGACACGCCGCCCAAAAAGTAGTTGATGCCGGTGACCAACATGGAGAGGTCGCCTACTGGAGCCCTACTCCAGCCCCGAAGGAAGCATCCAGTCAAGACCACCGGTCGCCGAAGAGTCAGCCCCGAAGGAGGACGTCAGCTGTGTCCACCACGCCGACGATACCCAGCCGAGAGCCCGTGAAGGGCCGTCCAGCTGACCGGACCTCAACCTACCGCCGGAACAACCACAACAGGAAATACAGCTAAGCGCCAGTGTTCGTCGCTCAAGGAACGTCAGGAGCCTTTGAGTCCCCGACGCCTAACGTCCATATTTAGTCAACATTTTAATGGGTGAAAGCAATCTAGTACGTTAGTGTTTTTTCCGCCCTTAAGGCCCCCAACTTGCTGGGTACAGACTCGGACAGTGTGTCTATATTTTCGCCCAATAGAACTTTGTTACTAAAACCCTAACTTGACTGGTGTACTTATTTATTAACACAACTTAGAGATGACGTTATTGCTCCCCCCCCCCTAATTCGTTCGAAGGAGTGATCACCGCCTCAATATACCACCAGCACCGCAGCCGCCGTCAGTCGCAGACCCACCTCTTCCTTGGTAAGAACAGTAGCACGCCCTTGCCCCTCCCCATTGCAGAGGACAGTAGCCACCTGGGTAAGACAGAGTACAATCAGCCTCCAAAATTAGCCCCCCGGCGAAGCTTTGCCCTTACGGCCGCAGAGAAACAGGAGACGAAACATTGTCCTCCACAACCAAGGCGCCCGTAGTCTGCGCCAGAGAGGTAACTCGTACCCTACGACCCACCCTGTATCTCACACGGAGCTAGTAGCGTCAACATCATTCACTGGGAAAGTTTTTGGCGAACTAAAACATTTGCGATAGTATGAGGGTGCTATCGCTAGCAACTGTAAACAGCAGTTGTAAACTTCAAGACAGAACAGTAACTGCATATCCACCGCTTCTCTTCCAACGCATTTTCATTTCACTAAAAACGAAGATGATTTGACCTCATTCCTTGAATATGAGCTTATACCATTCCCTCTCTCTCTTTATTCAATGAAAGAGGTATGCGAAAATCAAATAAAGCAACTCTGTACGACATATTTGAAGAAAAGGCTGATGCACTCATTTCAAAAGACTGCTTTTACATTATCGATAGTGGATTTATCTTGCACCGTGTACTTTGGGCACATACAGTGACATCAAATTGTTACAAAAAATGAATATTGATTTCAATGTTTAAAAAATTTTTAAAATAATGATTTTCTGGTTAAACATGCTGAATCGGATGCACACGCACTGATAATCACCACAGCCATTGAAACAGCTGCTGCATTAGTCACTAGAGAAGATATTGATCTACTTGTGTTGCTTACTTCGGAATCACCTCTAGAAAATAAAATATTTTTCATCAAACCTAGTAGGGGAACTGTAAAATCCAGAACTTTTTCATTATACAGTCTTCACAACAAGGAAAGTCTAAGAAAATATGGTATGTTCCTACGTGCCTTTACAGGCTGTGACACATCATCGGCTGTTTTCGGGAAGAAAAAAAAAGTCTAAATTTCCAAAAATATTCTTAAATCTATTTTCTGCAAGTGTACAAAAGGTAGTGGACCGTCATGTGGAAGCAATAAGGCCAACGCCCAGACGTTCCAGGACCAACGACAGACATGGAAATGAGAATGACAACATGTTTGACTTGAGCCATATTTCATGTCCTCTTGATGGCATGTTTTCAAGCACTATGAATGTGGAAGCTCAGCTGGCATCATCATATCAGGAAAAAGATGCATCAAGTGAAGATGCCAAGCGATTTAAATTGCAATAATGATTAAGAAGGAGGACTGTGTGATTCCGTTCGTGGAATAGGCCTACAGGGGAAACCACGTTAAAATATAACGCACCATGAACTTTCCCTCTAAGTTGGCGTTGAAATAAGTACTGCAGTGGTTGTAAATAAAATATTTATATTTAAAGGTACAGGAGATGGTTTATACAACACTAAGCCTTAAATACATTTTAGGAAAGCACAAAAACAACTGCAGAATAAAAAAAAAACTTCTAAAACCTTGGTTACATTAAACATTGCTTTATTTACGTCGATAACAATCAGGATAATAATGGGGGTAAATGGCGAATAACTATGCGTCTACGAGAAAAACCAAACAAATGACCTATGTAGATAATATAATGATAATTATTGTTTAGCTAAACAATTTAGCTCTTAAATAAACAGATAGCGAGATTTTATAAAATAAATCATTTTGGCCGCCATTTTTTCAAGTTGGTGGTGGTAGCTCACGTCATAACTCCGGGGACTTTTATAGTATGTTAAACTACGCACTTTTCTTAACAACTGTACCAAAATTCAGCTTTATTCAAATTTCTTTTAGCCATTTTTCTATTTTAACCGGAATAGTGGNAGGGGAACTGTAAAATCCAGAACTTTTTCATTATACAGTCTTCACAACAAGGAAAGTCTAAGAAAATATGGTATGTCCTACGTGCCTTTACAGGCTGTGACACATCATCGGCTGTTTTCTGGAAGAAAAAAAAAAAGTCTAAATTTCCAAAAATATTCTTAAATCTATTTTCTGCAAGTGTACAAAAGGTAGTAGACCGTCATGTGGAAGCAATAAGGCCAACGCCCAGACGTTCCAGGACCAACGACAGACATGGAAATGAGCATGACAACATGTTTGACTTGAGCCATATTTCATGTCCTCTTGATGGCATGTTTTCAAGCACTATGAATGTGGAAGCACAGCTGGCGTCATCATATCAGGAAAAAGATGCATCAAGTGAAGATGCCAAGTGATTTAAATTGCAATAATGATAAAGAAGGAGGACTGTGCGATTCCGTTCGTGGAATAGGCCTACAGGGGAAACCACGTTAAAATATAACGCACCATGAACTTTCCCTCTAAGTTGGCGTTGAAATAAGTACTGCAGTGGTTGTAAATAAAATATTTATATTTAAAGGTACAGGAGATGGTTTATACAACACGAAGCCTTAAATACATTTTAGGAAAGCACATAAACAACTGCAGAATAAAAAAAACTTCTAAAACCTTGGTTACATTAAACATTGCTTTATTTACGTCGATAACAATCAGGATAATAATGGGGGTAAATGGCGAATAACTATGCGTCTACGAGAAAAACCAAACAAATGACCTATGTAGATAATATAATGATAATTATTGTTTAGCTAAACAATTTAGCTCTTAAATAAACAGATAGCGAGATTTTATAAAATAAATAATTTTGGCCGCCATTTTTTAAAGTTGGTGGTGGTAGCTCACGTCATAACTCCGGGGACTTTTAGTATGTTAAAGTACGCACTTCTCTTAACAACTGTACCAAAATTCAGCTTTATTCAAATTTCTTTTAGCCATTTTTCTATTTTAACCGGAATAGTGGTTACATCCCAGCTGCGCACTCGTTTCATATCACCCCGCACCAAACCCACACAAGTCTACCTTCGCTAACTAACAACTTACCCTACTTTTTTCCGCCCTAATCTTGTTAAAGTAATGTATCCGTGACTGTCGGACAGATATTCCCAGTGCCCTCTCCGCTTGGCGCTAGTTTACTGTGCTCTTCCATCTAGATCCTTCCTCTCTCTGGGTGTGACCATGGCTACAATGGCGGTCATGGCAACAGACAACCCTGCTATAGCCGCGATGCATGCGCCCTTTAAACATAATAGTCCCCATCTAAGGCGTATNCATCCCAGCTGCGCACTCGTTTCATATCACCCCGCACCAAACCCACACAAGTCTACCTTCGCTAACTAACAACTTATCCTACTTTTTTCCGCCCTAATCTTGTTAAAGTAATGTATACTTTTATCCCCCGTGACTGTCGGACAGATATTCCCAGTGCCCTCTCCGCTTGGCGCTAGTTTACTGTGCTCCTCCATCTAGATCCTTCTTCTCTCTGGGTGTGACCATGGCTACAATGGCGGCCATGGCAACAGACAACCCTGCTATAGCCGCGATGCATGCGCCCTTTAAACATAATAGTCCCCATCTAAGGCGTATAGGGCTAGCCCTGAGACGCACCCCGTTCTCCAACCGTCTCAGCTACCAACATGCATGCTGGAGGGCTCACAGATCTGTACAGGAGCTCACGCTGGAGTAGTGGGATTTTGAAGGCCTGCCAGTTAAAAAAAAAAAAAAAAAAAAAAGAGAGGCGATGTCAGACTGCGTCTCGTGCGCCGAGTGTAAGGACGTCGCACATGATATAACCGCGCGTTAGAAAACGACGCTGCAGCATAAGGTCCGAATTACAGCTCTAAGTGCTCGGGAAAATAAGGCCTAACTTGCACGCAATGTAACGGAAATTCACCTGCCAATTTGTACCTGGTAAGGGTAGTGAAGTTATAATCCATTCAAAATTTCTTCACACTTCTCTTAAGCCATGTTAAATTTCCACTTTCATGATATTCCTCCGCCTCGTGCAAACAGAGCTTAACTAAGTCTAGAAAATTACACCAAAGAACATCGCACCGAATTCGTGCGCACTCAGTTGTAATAATATTCTGCATGAGAACTATTTATTACTAAGTGCCACCAGCCCACATGTTTTTTCACTGCTTCTATTCATATTTATTATAAATTAAATATTATAATTTGTATATAAAGTATATGTAAAACTTCAATTTAACAAAAAATAAGATACTTTTATGTTAACAGATTATAAAACGGCTGTGATGAATAGCGTATCTAGGTAATAACTACACACGGCATACATGGGGTGATTTTTTTTAAAAGTTCGATTAAAAAAATTTGAATAATCCGCTAATAGACTATAATGGGGAATCAGTAGCAAGAAGGCTATGTAGGTGGTCATGTAGACGCTACACAACTATTCGGCGATGAAATACACTCATAGAAAACGTTAATAATAATCTTTATTTTATGTATTGAGGCCAACTACGATGAGACATAGTTACAGAGATAAAAACAACCGCATAAATACCGAGAGCTCCAGCCGCACATGCCAGAAAGATGGCAGCCACCGGCCAGCAACATGTTGGAACGCCGTTCGCCAATCGGCGCCTGGTAACTCACTCGCCAGCCGGCCGTTCAGCAAATAGGAAATCTTCCTCAGCACGCGGCAGCCAATCAGGACACAAGACCCGTGACCAGAGTCTCGCTCAGAGAATCAACGAATGGGTACGGTCACGTCAAAGGAACTGCCTCGCTATTTTACTTCTGTGTGTATGCCTATTCTGTGATTATCTTAACCGAATGGGTGATGGCTACAGTTGGTACTACGTAAATTCCACTTATTTTCCGTGGAATAGATTTGGGGAATACAACCCATCCCCTTTCTCAATTGGAACAGGCTGGAATCGTACCCACGACTTCTTGAGCGAAAGCCACGGGCCCCACGAGCCCAAACACTCTTGGTCATAGCAAAGACATTTCGCTTCTATACCACGTGTTTCTAAAACACGAGGACAAACTTCGGTAGGCAATTCCTTACGAAAATATATGACGAAAATGCATGTACAGCTGATCCCATAAAGTCATTATTAACGCAGCTACGCGCCCCCAAAGTTTCAGTTTTAAAATGCGTTTAGCTGAAAATATTAGAAGCCACGTGTGACTAAGTAACAAACCGTAGAATGTTGTTGTTTCGTATAATGGAGATCTTACGCCTCTAAAAATCGCTGTCGGTGATATCGTCCTCCTTCCTTTTGGAAATGGCTGTTGGCATCGTATGTTTGCATCAAACTTTTTATCACTACTTTCTAAGCAATTTCTAAAGACAATCTGTTAGTCAGCATGTCTTAGTTAACAAAAAAAAACATGTCGTTTAGTTGTAACTCTCTCAGATGAACAGTCTGTGAGATTATTATTATATATTTTCGTTATGAATACACTGCCGAAATTTGTCCCCATGTTTTAGAAACACGTTGTATATATATATATACGCGCTCTGTGCCCGGGGCCTTGGCAGGAAAGCCTGCAACACACGGTGTGATCGTATTGGAAATTGCGTATCGGTGACCTTCACTGGCTCTCTCTATTACTGGGTTCGATCCCCGCTTTCTGCGGTAATCAGGTCGGCCCGTCGTGCGTGTCGCCTCTTCATCAGAGCGCCCCTTCCTCTTGGGGACCGCGTCTCTTCATTGCCGACGATCGTAAGAAGGACGTTTGGACAGTGATGAGAAAAAGGGTGATGAGGGTGGGCGTCGAGGAAGGGAGAGGCAGGAGCTAAGCCTGAGCGGAGCGGTAATGAGATTAAATCCGCGCCTTTGTGCGCAGGCGAACTGGTTAATTTTCCGCCCACGTGGTTTGCAACAGGCGCGAATTGCAATCAGCACGGACCCCCACACCCCTCCCTGCTTCTCCCCCCTCCCTCCTCTTCACGTGTGGTATGGGTACCGCCCGCGCGCGCGCGAAGATTGGCCGGCTATTACATCCTGACGCTCTGATTGGAGGGGCTTCCGATCGGCCGTGAAATGAGAGGGCGGCTTGCGGACCTCCAGGGGTTGGACGGGAGGGAGGTAGGTATTGGCGATTTTTAAGCGTTTGCGCGCGGGTAGATGTACTTATATTTGTTTTTAGTGCTGGAACCGAAAAAAAAAATATAGTAATATTCTTGGAAATGTGATTTTGGCAGTTTCAATGGGGCGATGGGCGCCGACCTCCGTGGTGGAGTTGGGTTTGTGCCGGTTAACGGCGCAAGGAGTTCCGGGTTCGAGTCCCGGGTATAGCATTTATTTGAATTTGCGTTCATCAATATTGACCATATCATGGCAAATACCCCTTGGAATGTGCAAGAGTTTTCACACGTGACGAATAAATAGAAATAAATTTGAAAATTTAAAATAGTGATAGNTTGGCGATTTTTAAGCGTTTGCGCGCGGGTAGATGTACTTATATTTGTTTTTAGTGCTGGAACCGAAACAAATATATAGTAATATTCTTGGAAATGTGATTTTGGCAGTTTCAATGGGGCGATGGGCGCCGACCTCCGTGGTGGAGTTGGGTTTGTGTTGGTTAACGGCGCAAGGAGTTCCGGGTTCGAGTCCCGGGTAGAGCATTTGTTTGAATTTGCGTTCATCAATATTGACCATATCATGGCAAATGCCCCTTGGAATGTGCAAGAGTTTTCACACGTGACGAATAAATAGAAATAAATTTGAAAATTTAAAATAGTGATAGCTTGGTTGACTGTCTCCCGCGGGATCTGTGTTTGATTCTCCGGCACCGTCGCTTGGTTGTCTTAGTCGTGATTAGTCGTGAATAACTACGTACTGGAGAATGCAACGACAGACATGAAGCTCAACCAACAGCCTGCTTTGGCCACCTTAAACGCTTCCTAGTTATAGAATATATTTTAGTACACATAAGTTTAATAACCCCTTAATACCGCGAACTGCAGCCGCACACTCCAGCAAAATGGCGTTCGCTGGCCAGCAACACGTCGCAACGACTTTCGGCAAACAGCGTCTGTTAATTTACTCACCAGGAGGCAGCGCAACCAATAGGGAATCTTTCGCTGCACGCGATGACGATTTTGAACTAAAGGCCGCTTCGTAAGCTCCGCACATACTACACGCGAGTTTAACTAGCCACTTACAGACAACACTGCAACGTGTTCTACAGACATCACGACACTACTCCACGCCTGTCAGGAGACTGGTGGGGAGTCTCACTCCCTCGCTGATAACACCTACACTTAAATTTACCACGATAGCAACAGTGGTTAACAACTATAAATACGGGCCCGGAGCCCAGCTAAAACATTAACATGCCAGCTCGCTGCCTACTCAATGATTTGACACAAGTCTGTCAGGCTGCAGCCGTATTTGGAAAGCCACTTAAGGCGGTAGTATCCACTTCATCTTCAAATTTCCTTACAAATCTTCGTAATGAAAATGTATGACCAGAAATAAAAAAATCAAAGCTAAACCGGACATAGAGGACTACTTAACGAATTTTTGGAAATTTGTAGGGTTTCAATTATATCTGTATTTTTCCATGGGGGATGATTGAAATTATTAAATAATTAGGTAATGTTTGATTATGGTTACAGATGTGAAACTAATCATGTAAGAAAAATAAGTGGGATTTCGAAATAACTGTTAAAATGTTCCCTATGGCTTGACTAGCTTGGTTTTTGAATATTGACTCCGAAAATTAAGTTACGGAGGAAAATACGTAAATCCTGGTTGTTGAGAGTTGAGAGATTTGGTCAGCTCTAAACAAAGAGAGCTTCAGAGCCGATGATGGTAAAATGAGGTGAGAATGTAGCAGCGCCAGATTGCGAGGGGGGAAATGGGAGATCCCCGAGAAAACCTGCCGACCAGCGACATCGTCCGGACGGCCTTCCTGGGGCATATTAGAGACCGGCAGTGGCAAAGCTCCGCACAGCCAGTCAGAGAATGGCTACCCCCACATCAAAGGAACCGCTACGCCATTTCATTTATTTGTAATTATTTATTCTGTGCCCGGGTTTCCATCACCACTCCTTATAGTCTCTCTTCGCAGTTTCTTCCCACTTCTGGGATCAAACTATTGAAATTTCACCCCACGTATGATGTGTTTGGTTGTTCCCTAAATTCGCCATGTATCATAGACGTTTTATGCTTGCTTTAACATAAAATTAGGCCTTTCTTATTTTGAGTTAAAATTTAATTTAATTTATATTGTTAATAAATTATATTTCATTTATATTTAATATGAATAAAAGCAGAGAGATAATACGTCTGTCGGTAAGAAAACGTTCTTATGTAAATGTGATTTTAAAGTTAGTGAGCATGAATGCGGTGCTTTGCCCCATTTTGATGTGATTTAGTAGTTAAGCTTTGTTTCCATAAGATGGACGAATAGCCTGAAAGTAGAACTTCAGCAGGGCTTCAGAAAAGCTGAAGGGAACCATGAAGGAACTGTAGTATCATGTATTTACTTGCAACCTGATGCATGGTAAATTTCGCGTACTGTGTATAAGTTAAAAAAATTCCATTGCCGTTTAGAATTTTTAATAATATTTTCCATCAGAACTGTTCCTTAATAGGCTTTACACCTATTTTCTCTCCGTTTTAGTTATATAATTAAAGATTTAATTATTACAATTTATAGATATAATAAATACGTAAAGTTCAATTCAATTAAAATTATGACACTTTTATGTTAACAGACGTATGAAATTCTAGTGATATATGACGTATTTTGAAAACAGAAAGGCACGTCCTTCATGGGGCGATTTTTCAAAGCTCTATTAAAAAAATTGCAAAGAAACTGTGAATAGACTATATGCACGGTTGTGAACTTCAGCGCCCATTTGTCTCTTTCCTAGGCAAATGTAGGAAAGCTGCCATGGATGTATGGGGGAACACCTTTACTGCTCGTGCATTATAAATGCGCGTAACAGTGGAACGGTAAAATAGCGAACGATTTATTAGGGTACAGGCTCGCCTAAGAATGCCAATCGTGTGGTTTATCTTCCCACACATCCTGGCGAGAAATATCTACGTTCAATTGCTACAGTTTCAGATAGATGGACGTTGGTTTCACTGCATTCGTGCGTGAATATCTTCCGGCTTCGGTTGAACTGCAGGTCTCTAAGAAATCTGGTCTGGGGCGTAAGAGGGAAAATAGGGCAGAGTGATCATACAAGCTGCGTTTTCCAACGTTGCACTGCATTTCTGCCAAAAAGAACTATCATAAACAACGTGGATATGATTTGGGTCAGAATATTGTTTATGTAAGTGAGTGGTTTGAGATGTTTGTACACTTTCTCTAGGGACCGCGGTGATGTAGTGGTCAGAATACTTGCCTCCCACGTAGGCGAACCTGGTTCGAATCCCGGCGGAGTTGTTGCCGGTTGATCGCGTGTGGGAATCGTGCCGGACGATGACGCTGGTAGGCGGATTTTCTCGGGGATCTCCCGTTGCCGCTGCCCTTGCGTTCCAGCGCTGCTCCGCACTCACCTCGTTTCGCCATTCTCAGCTCTCAAGACCTCGTAGTTGAGAGCCGACGAAATCTCTCCACTCTACTGTCAACTCTGTAAATTGCTGTTATTCTTGCAAAGTCATCTTGCTATACTCGTAATAAAAATTCTAAATTTTTTTCTTCGCATGTTATGGGCAGAAAGACTAGAAGATGAAATGGCCATCTGATTTTTTAATACCGGCTTGGTATTCAGAAATGTTTACGTTGAACCCAGAGTTGAGTTTCATCACAGGATCTGCTTCCTCTTTACCATCCTCACGTCGACTGTTTGCGTGTGAGAGCTGAGGCAGAAATGACCAGGAGCGGTATGGCCCGACTCTTTTCACTGCATGCGTCACATTAATTTTTTTTTTTTTACCCGTCTGCTTTGTTCTGCCGGGAACCAAAAAATGTTCAGAACTTTATAAAAAAAAAAACCTCGTTAGCGTGAGTGGAGCGAAGTGGGTCAGGCATTGTCGGAAGCTAGCGAGAGGTAAAGTATCAGATTGCCTGGGCGGACAGGCTCGGTGGCCTTTGACCTGTCGTGTCGCTCGCATCCCTTCCATTGACGCGCTTGATTGCCGCGGAAGTTCGTGACGAAGTAAGTTAATCCCGGCAAGGGCGTACGTCCCCCGTAGTTTTCCCAAGGGCGTACTGCTCTTGGTTACGTCCTCCGTCACTGAGCTGAATGCCCGTTCGACAATACACGGATGCGTAAGAAAATAGACATGGAACACGTAAGCGGAACGAACGGACGAATCGTGTCGGATTTTTAGCTATTATACAATACAAATTAGAGTGAAGTGATTAGGGCGGGTCTTGAAACCGAGATCTTGAGATCCGATGAGGGTGAAGCGAGGTGAGTATTGAGCAACGCCGGAATGAAAGGGCGTGGTAAACGAGAGATCCCCGAGAAAACCCGCCGGCCAGCGACATCGTCCGGCTCGATTCCCACGTGTAAAAATCCGGAAGCGACCCCACCGGGAATCGAACCATGCTCGCCTAGGTGAGAGGTGAGTGGCCTTTTTACTACCCCACCGCGGCAACGTACAGTAACAAAGAAACGTGCAGTTCTGCCACTTCCGAAATAAAAAAATACTGCATGTTGGAACTTACAGATATAAGTTTTATTATGTACAAGTTTCGATTTTTATATTTTTACAGTTTTTAACATTGCGTAACTACTACTGCCACACCATGTGCCGCGTATAACACAATAAACACGAAAACGAATGTCAACAAACCAAATACTCGATTTCTATTAGTTACACGGATTCACGAACACAGAAGAGTTGGGAGTTGCCTAGATCTTCTTACGTGTGTCCGTACGTTATCGTAATACGCTTGTGTCCCATTGTAGTTTGAACACGCGGCGTGTTGCGTGCTCCGCTTCCGTAATACGTAACCGTGTCCGTGTCATTGTAGAACCGCCCTAATGCGCTCTGCTGCTGACGTAACGATGTACTGGCTGCATCACTGCCACAAAATGGGTATAGTTCGAGGTGAAGAAGGAACGGTCGCCTACCCGTTGCTTTAACTGCGTTGTAGCATGTTTGAAAAACGCGTTTTTTTTTCCTTTTACGAAACTATTAAACGTGTCGCCAATGTTTACGTTTACCTACAGAAAGAAAACATTACCCAGACGAGTACAGAATGGTACTTTTAAGATATCACGCAAGATGTATATTTCGGCGTTTTCATACTGCTGTATCTTAAAACATACCACACAGACACGAGCGAAACTATATTACCAGCTTGTATTGCACTTTGCCACTAACTTCCCGCCGATAACAGTTATAGGGTCGCCACTTGAAGTCTGGTAGCTACACGCAACACGACGAAGACACGGAACGCCATTTCAGAGCCTTGCGCGTAGCGTCGATGGCGCACTTGAAACGCGTGTCGGTATCGCCCTTGTCGCTATCGCGTTTCCCTTCCTCGAAAGCGGAAATAACTCCAGGCAGGAAACCCTCCATTTTCCTGATTTCTTTCTGACCATTGGCATTCCAAAACATCTGAAAACTAACCTTGCAGTGTACTTTATGGCCAGTTATCGTGAGTCGATCAGTGACACCGTGTGCATTTGTTAGAAACAAAAACGCGTTACTGCCACGGTGACTGTAAACATCGAATCGTGGTGAAGGTGTTTCTAATATTCCATTATCTATAAATTCATATCTAAATCTAAATTATTATTCACCTTGTAACCCAAATTAATTACATTTCAAGTTCAAAATTTCGAAATTCCAGTACCATATTTATAGTTTTTCGAAAATATTTACAAAAGTCCTACATATCAAGGAAATTTTCCTGAAAAGTATTTAACTTACTCTTTTTTCCTTCATCATTCTCTTGCCTTTAAAACAACCAATTTGTCACTATTTTCTATTTACTGTTCCAAGTGCTTAAGGTAACTGTAAAATCCAAGTTAACAAATATCCATGTATTCGGATGTTTATGGGCAATTGTGAACAGAAAATGGGAGAAATCGTGAATAAACAAACGTGTAATAAAATACATATTTGCATACTAGAACTCTGTGTTCAGTTGTCAATTATTTGCATTTATTTCCTTCTTTTTCGGGATTTATCTCACGGGGCTTATGTGAACTCCGCATTTTTTTACGGGCCTGTGTGTATTTGTGTTACCTGCTGCCAATTGGAGAAAATCAGAATGTCGTAAAACAAAGCATCAACAAATAATACTGCAAGCAATTTATGTCGGGAAGATTTTTTGTTCACATTACTTTACAATATTTTTGCCTTACAGTAAACTGGGGTTACCTTGCATCTGCAGGGGTTAATTTGCACCATCCTGTAGTTTGGCTTTGGTGCTAATCTGGCATTAAACGGCAAACTTTAGTTGGCTATTTTAAACTTCAAATGATATCTGTCCAGGTAATGTTTACCTAATTCTTCTCAAAATTACACCTAAAAAAATATTTGAGAGTTGCAAAGTTACCCCCTGCAGGTGAAAATTAACCCCAGTTTACGTCACTAAATGTCAGTTCTGCGATCTCAAGAACAGCTCGTCTCACAAGACCACGATGATAATAGCCACCCAAATCTCTTCACTCACTCAAGAACAGCCTCACGTGCGTAATTACTCTTCGTGAAGATCGCATAATGCATGTTGCATAATAGTTCTCTTACTGGTTTTCCCGCATTGGATTTATAATCCTGCTTGATGTTGTGAACGTGATCAGCGGGTATTTGTATATCGTACGATCTAAAGACCGTCTGCTAGCTAGAGAGTAAATACATTTGCATAGGTGATACTGCCTAGTGTACACTCTTAAGCCTGAATCAGTGATATCAGTCAGTGAAATAGCATCCACTGAATGTCAGTTGCTAAGCTACTGCCGATTGGCGCATCAAGCAAATTGACTGGACAGTGACATTTAGCAGTGGAATTCTTGACATTCAGTGGGAATCTACAAATAAGAAGGTTAAATTCAGCTCCCATTTTAATAAGTAATCTAGCACTGATTATCAGTAGCTCAATTTTCACTGATTTGGCTCAATTTTCACTGTTTCAAGTATAGAGTGTACCCCGAGCGCCACCAGAACACTCGCGCGAAGTATCACCGCATTCTAGTCACGTGGTGAACGTCGCTGACCAATCAGTGAACATATCCGAACTTGTCGAGACAGTAGAGAACTAACCAGGATTTGTCCGCAGCTCAAATCAGGTTTATACGCCCAGTAGCCGAAACCGCACTTAATTGACGACGTAGGTTTGCTTTACGCCAGTTTTTTTGTAAGTAGAGCGTATAAGGCCTAGTGTTTAGCACGCGTCCAGAACTTGTTCTCTTTGCAAACTCTAGAAGTTCGCCTACTAATGTACGATGAGCTCTATCGGAACCAGAAAAAAAAAAACGATATGTGCAGTCGGCCACGCAGTGCTTGGGACATTACAAACAACACCAAAGGCTAATTTATTTATCTGTTTAAAATTTTTATGTGCCTTGACCCTACCCCTTGTTCGACATGTTTATTTGCTCTTTTTTAAGTGATATTATTTTAATCCTAAGTGCGAAATGCGTTGTCCCAATGTTCGGTATTCGGTACTTCGACTGTGTTCAAGGCCTCTTTACATTTTACAACTTTCGTAGGTTGAACGTGCCGTCATACTGCGTTAAAGTGGTTTGTACTCTGACCCACTCATAGCCAATGTACACTATTGTGTACATAACAGCACTCTTACATCCCAGAATATTTAAGAATATGTAGTCGAGATAACTGCTTATTCCGTGAACTGCAGCCGCCCGTTCCAGCAAAATGGCTTCACTAGCCAGCAACATGTTGAAACGCCGTTCGCCAATCGGCGCCTGGTAACTGGCTCGCCAGCCGAAAGCCCAGCCAATAGGGAAGCCCAAAGCTTAGTGCAGCCAATCAAAGAGTGAGAATGAATTGTTCTTGTTACTACACTGGGGAGCCAAAAAAAACTGGTATAGGCGTGCGTATGCAAATAACAGAGGTATGGAGCCAATCAGAGTAACGCGATGCGGTCGGCAGCGCCTATATAAGTCAACAAGCGTCTGGAAAAGTTGTTAGATCGGTTACTGCTGCTACAATGGCCGGTTATCAAGATTTAAGTGAGTTTGAACGTGGTGTTATAGTCGGCGCACGAGAGATGGGACATAGCATCTCCGAGGTACCGATAAAATGTGGATTTTCGTGTATGATCATTTCACGAGTGTACTGTGAATATCGGGAATCCGGTAAAACATCAAATCGTTGACATCACTGCGGCCGGAAAAAGATCGTGAAAGAAAGGGACAAACGACGACTGACGAGAATCATTAAACGTGACAGACGTGCAACCCTTTCTCAAATTGGCGCAGATTTCAATGCCTTCTGCATACCTTCAGACATTAGTCGAGTCCATGCCACGTCGTCTTGTGGCACTTGTGCGTGCTCGCGGGGGCCCTACACGATATTAGGCAGGTGCACCAGTTTTTTTGGCTCTTCAGNGTGCTCGCGGGGGCCCTACACGATATTAGGCAGGTGCACCAGTTTTTTTGGCTCTTCAGTGTATATCCGAACACAAAGCCTTCTACTCACTGGTTTTTACAACGAAAGAAGACTTTTAAACACAGCACAGCTTAAAAAAACTGTACTGTTTGAAATACCTGAATCCGTGAATGAAATTATGTCTGAAAAAAGATTCAACTTCCTTTTGCCATCTAATTTGTAGATCGCGCACCTTGTGCGCAGTGATCTTAGTGTATTTCTCTGGCGGAGATGATTGATTCAAGGACTGACGTCGTGGACGACCAAGTTTCTTCTTCTTCTCTCTTCGATGTAGGTTTACGACCAGTCCCGGAAGAGTCGCCAGAAAATGACTACGGACGTGTGACACAGATGGGGTTCGAAAACGAATCACACCGCTTGCCACGAACACTCGGGCACTTGGCACGGGACTAGGGGAGCGGAAACATTTGTCGAGGCGTAGGAGCGAAGGAGCAATAAGAAGAAAAGTGACGCGTTGCATATAAACGCCTCACGCGCCTCTAGGTGCGATGCTGTGTCCTGACACGCACGTCGACACGTCGACACGCACGTGCATCCTCAGCTCTTCGAAATTGTTCCGTTTCAGCTAATTTTCTATCTTGCGAATAATTATTGAAAACACCCAGTTTACCGACGTCCGTGTAGAAACAATCTCACGCGCCTGGGAAGGAACTCAGAATCTTCTCAACGGGACCAAGACGTATTCAACCGCCGAGATTCACGTAGCATTCCACTATCTTCTATTTGATTGTCATGACTTTTATTTTTTTAAGTTAGGCTAATTATGAATGACTGTTATAGACATGTGACATGTTTGTTCAGATTTTCTCTTTTCAAATACAAGTATTTTTCAAATTGTATATATNTATATAAATTTAATTTCATGTGTCGTAACTGTGCATTATTATAGTTGACTCGTTGTCATGCCCATTAGTCTTCTCTCTTCCGTGTATGCTTTCTTAACATTTAAAAGTTAACACTGCAATGGAACATGTAATCAAGCGGCAGTCAAGCGAGCCTGTAAAATTTTCAGAAGCCGAAATGCGGAGAACAATATCTCACTTAAATGCGTCTAAAACATTCGCTTACCACCACTTGAAATGTTCTTACTTTAACGAGACATCCAGATGTGGTTTTGCTCTTCCTAATTCGTTCTTGCCAACACTACGTCCACTATTCCAGTTATTTTTGTAGGATTTTTTTTCTTCCAGCTGTTGTTCTCAAAACTGTCTGGTCTTGAACACAGATCTGACACGGACGACTGCGACTCCCTTGATTGGCCTTGCGACGTTCTGCCTGCAAGGGAGCCTTTTGCCTGATTGGCTATCGCGTGCTGCAAGAGATCTCCTATTGGTTGTGCTGGCGAGCGGCGAACGGCGTTTCCTCCATGTCGCCGGCCGGTGACGCCATTTTACTGGCGTGTGCGGCTGCAAGTCGCGGCGTGCTTNTTCCTCCATGTCGCCGGCCGGTGACGCCATTTTACTGGCGTGTGCGGCTGCAAGTCGCGGCGTGCTTAAACCTTTCAGACTTACTTCAACACTTTAAGGACGACGCTCGAGTGTAGCTCGAGTAAAAACATTTTGAAAATTTATTTTTCGTTGAAAATAAAACTAGCCTTTTCGTGCAGTCGTTTTACTGCCTGTGTTTAACATGCTATTACAGGTACTCTACAGCTCAGTAACAATAACTTTTCTGACTACAGAAATATTTTTGTTACATCGCCGCAAAAGGACAGGTGTGATGGTAGAACATTTTACACAAATAAAGACATTTGGGAGAAAATGAACTCAGCGCCTTAGTGACTGATACCCAGCCAGAATGTTGTAGAGCACAATAAGCGTGCCCATTGTTATGTTGGCCACTAGAACGGTTGTGAGTGGGATCACACGGACCAATAGAACCGGTGTTCCTGCAGTGGTGGATATAAGTAATTCTCCTCTAACTTATNTGTGAGTGGGATCACACGGACCAATAGAACCGGTGTTCCTGCAGTGGTGGATATAAGTAATTCTCCTCTAACTTATCTTGGTTTTCTGGTAAATTTCTGCTGACCTCAAAGTGTTAATTATCCGTCTTAGGTGTTGCAAACAAAAATATTTATGATGCGTGCAGTACTTAAGTCGACACAAAACTTGTTTCGTTGTCACAGCCAATGAGATGTAGGCTATATGTTCAGCTATATGCTCGGCTACAGTTATATGAACCAATTATGACTTAGACCAGTGAGACGGTTGGCAAATCATTTACCAACAGGTAAGACCATTGGTCATTGAGCTTCACAGAGTGCAGTACAGACCAAAAATTACTTACACGAGCGTAATGTACACAATTTTGTACACTGGGTCTGAATGGATTAAACATCCTGTTGAATGGGGGGAGTGCAGAGATTTGGGTGGCTCTTAACAGCAAGGTCTTGAGAAGCGATGAGGGTGAAGCGAGGTGAGCATGGAGCAGCGCAGGAATGAAAGGGCGATGGAAACGGGGAGATCCCCGAGAAAACCTGCCGACTAACGGCATCGTCCGGCAGGATTCCCACATGCCAAAATCCGGGGGCGACCCCAACGGGAATAGAGCCCGGTTCGTTGAGGTTAGAGGCGAGTATTCTAACCACTACACCACCGAGGCCCCATTTATGTTGAAACCATAGCTTTATTTGAATATTTGTGTCAGAAGCGCAATGTAATGTGACGGGCTAAAAAACTATCAGCGATCGCATATAGGCGAAAATCAGACAAACAGGATCGAAGCTACGTCGGTAGAGCTCTGCGCACCGTTGATAACCCGGGCAGGCGGGTTGCTCAAAGACATCTTCGCCGGTGCAGTAAGAGTAGATTCCTAAAGCGGGCCTAAAAGGGACGGAGAAAGGGGAGAGGTGAACTCTAGGGTCCTCCCTTCCCTCATCACGTATTCCTGGAGTTACATCGCGGATCTGAACTCACGCCCTACCTTCCTCCGCCCTTCCCCTCTCCCTTCAAGACCCGAGAAGACGTCTATTACCAGGCGATTGAAGCGCCCCAAGGTGGCATTTCGCCCGGCGTCTTCCGGGGTTTCGAACGGCGCGGGAAATTAACTGCCAGCGTCGAGCCCGAAATCCAATCGGAGAAATGTTACGTTTTTTAAACTGACTAAAGATATCGGCCGTGAATTCGTCCTGAGGGTGGAAGCTGGAAGCGTAGCGTAAACCCGAAAATAACATTTAAGCTCCAATATCGATTTCGTTGGGCGTAAACGGGCTGCGGTTGCCGAAGCGAAGCGGTTACAGCGCTTGCCTCCCAGCAAGGCGAATGGGTTCTATTCCCAGTGCGATTGCTCCAGGATTTTCGCACGTGGGAACCCGTGCCGGAAAATGCCACTGGTCGGCGAGTTTTATCGTGGTTCTCCTGTTTCTGCCAACCTTTGCATTCCGGCGCTGCTCCATAATCACCTAGCTTCACCCTGATCAGTCTCAAGGACACCCCCCCCACCCACTTCATCATCCACTAGCCGAACGTCACTACTCTATCTCTCATCGTACATAAAATTATTGTGTGGGTTTACTGTACATCACAGTTAACAGTTGCTTTTGAAGTTTAATGCTGTTAATTATGTGATTTAATTAAGATCAGAATGTAATTGACATTTCTCCGTTGCTTACCCTGACTTAAAATATAGTCACAGAGTAGATTAATATACAGAGACGGAATGGAGTGTCGTTTCCTTTGATTTGAGCGTACCCATTCTTTTATTGGCTACGCGAGGCTGTGTGAAAGGGTCCTTTGTCTGATCGGCTACTGTATGCTGCGAAATGTTCCTTGATGGCTGAGTTGCTGGCTGGCGTGCAAGTTACCAGGTGTTGATTGGCGAAATTGTGTTCCAATATTTTTCTGACAAGCGACGCCATTTTGCTGGCGTATGCGGCTCGAGGTCGCGGTATAAGCGGCTGTATCAACTCTGTGTTGTTATGTGCTCTGTGATAGGATCGTAGGTAATATGAGGCAGTTATTACCATGCATTGCTTGTATTATTTTTTAATTTTCTTGCGTAGTCCTTCCTTCGTTCTATTTTACAGTTGAAATAGTCAACCGATGAAGCATAATTAAAAAATCTATGTAATACAGTTATTATTTGCTACATAAAAATTATTGAATCCTCTGCGACTTCATTTTTAGAGGTATTTAAGGTATCTTTGAATTCAGAATTAAGGAGCATGTTGTTTATCATATATGATGCATTTTTTAATGTAAGAACTAATCAAAAGAAAAATATTTCTCTTCCTAGACTGAACAATACATTTAATGTGCAAAAATTGCATATGCATTCGAAATGAAAATAAAATTGTATTTTGGCTTTTCATCACGTTTAATGCTCATATTTTTCTTCATAAAAGTTTTCAACATTAACATTTTTAAAATATAGTTAAAAAAAACTTCAAATACATCTCTACACATCCCACGAGCAATAAGGGATTCGTAATATATCCTTACGTTATAAAACCACGTGCTTCTGTGCTGTAAAATGAAGGGTGGAATTCGTTGGAAAATATCGTGCTCAACTGAACGTTCTTAGTGCGTGATTTCGGCGTAAGTTAGTAACGACGCGCTGTAAAAGCAAGTGCTTACAGTTCGCGCTATTCAGGGACGTCTGTGAATGTGCGTCGTGGCGCGGGTTACAGCAGTAGACGTGTACTTGCGCGAACAAGTAAACTCACGCAGACTGGGAGTGTGTGATTACGGCTCAGAGTTTCCAGGCGGTACTACTTCGCATCAGCGACGCAGGCTCTGCTTGCTGAAACTTGCATGAGTCAGACGACAACGTACCGTAGCAAGAATTACATGACAAATGTATCACTATTTTTAACCGTATACCCAATGTTAACGAATTTTTTTAAATTTTTTTTTTAAGCCACTGCTTTCCTTAATTGATGAGTACGAAATTACGCATTTTATCAGGAAAAGCAAATTTCGTTTTACACTGACGTACAAATGCTGTGCCTTTCTAGAATTTGAACTAAGTGACAAAGTCAGCATTCACAAAATAGACCTTTGGAAATTTTTCATATCAGTGGTTTGCCATTTACGAGTTTTCTTTCTGCTTTTCGCAACACATACACACGTGATTTGTTTTTCATTGGCGTTAGCTGTTTGGTCGATTTTTACGAACCTAATATTTAACGAGTTTCATTTTACTAAGAGTTACAAGTGAGAATTTAGTGTATTTTTGCTATATTTAGCCAGGGAGAGAATATTTTGGCCAACTTTAAATAGCCAAGCTTCTACCTCAGACCAGACATTTAAGTTTGGTTTCTCATTCGATAAACTCGCATTTTTAACGCAAGGATTACCTCTGGAGAAATCACTCCAATTTTAATAATGTTTTGTTAACAGAACGACGTATTTTTTAAGCAAAAAATATATGTAACACGTTAGGAAAAAATGAACTCCAGCATTACTTCTTTGCCACCCCATCACGAACGGTCATAGAAAATGGTTTGGCATAACAAATGTTGACGAAATTTTAGAAGTGTTGGCGTACAACTGTAAAATGGATATCGGAATGCTAATAATACAATTTAGCTTTCTTCTTGTTAAAGATCTTGCCTTGCATAGTGCTCATCTTCAGCCACTTGCCGGCTCCTTATGGACTAGTTGCTAACAGACGAATAAAATCCTAACAGAATACAATGAAACCCTACATTATTAATTATAGGAAAAAGTAAAAAAAAAAAAAAAAAAAAAAAAAAGCCATAGAACATTGAAAACATAGGTGTTCATAAATTTCAATATTTATGGCTTGTACAATCTAAAATGATGGGAACTGCAAATTGAATTAACATTTCATGGTACTTGAATATTAGAGTTAGAACAAAAACATCAGCAATAAAGAAAATATTGAACAATAACTTGCCTGTAAGGGTATTTCTAGTGCCCATAGGGGTCTTTGTAATTGAACGAATTACTAACTACGTCCATATATACATGGGATGACTGAAAAACTCTTTTTGAGATAAGAGGGTTTGAACCTCCACTAATTCACATAACATACGATAACTGAAATTATGGTAGCCATGAGTGATGGATGAAATGATTGACAATTAGGTGATGTGATTAGTAGGATACAATAGATACATGTATAGTGAGTGTGAAATGATATAATATTACAGGGTTGATTAAAAGAAACAAGGATTGTTTGTGGTAAGTTAATATTAATATATCGACGCACTGATTCTATGCCAACAGGATGAGATTTGTAATTTGGAAAAATACTGAAGTTAGGGAAGGAGAAAGAGAGACATAAAATTATCGGAATTGGAAAATAATTGAATTGCTTATGACCCGCAAACGAATTACCCACAGAGGGGGTCACTCCCACACAGTATCACAGGCGATGAGGATGCGTTGGTCTGCAGGTGAGGATATTCTGTGTTAGGGAGGGGTATTCGTTTGAAGGTCCAGGAATCAGCGGTGAAGGTGGTGGTCCAGGGGGTCGCAGACAGCTATGGATGCGATGATGGGATTGTGGTGGCGATGGATCGCGTTAAGAATCTGGTGGATTGTCGGCGGATGATCTCAAGTGGCCCCTGAACCTCACCCATATCGTAGAGCTGATCTAGTGGAGTGCGTTGCGGTCAGTCAAGGATGCATCGTAGTTCTAGATTATTATAGTAGAGTTGATGGAGACACATAGGACCTGACCATGCTGCCATATAAGAGTATGGCGGACGATGTATGCCTGCCGTAAGCGTATCCGTGTTATTTGTGGTAATGGACTTGATGATGATAGAAGTGATTGTAGAGCTCGAAATGCTATTTTGGTTTTTGCTATTGCAGTGGATATGTAATGATACCAGATGAGTGTGTGGTCCAGATGAATACCGAGGTAGTGGGCAGTGTGGGACCATGTAATTTTGTGGGCAACAATTGTCGGAGGGGTTAGTGGTTTTCGCCGGCGTTTGATTGGTGACTTTTTGGGGTTTGGAGCCACCCTCGAACGTTGAAAGTACCCACATATTTAACGCAGGCTAAGTTTGGTGCGTGCTGAGAGAGCTTGAGTCTTCTTACTGGGAATCAAAAGGACTGTGTCGTCAGCGTATTGAAAGAGCGTGACATCAAGAATGGATGGTACGTCTGCCACATAACGAGAGAATAATGTTGGACTTAAAATTGCGCCTTTTGGAACCCTTGCTGTGTTACTGTGGTGGGATGATAAGTGGTTATCTACATGGACAGTGAAACTTCGCCCAGCGAGGAAACTGTGAAGTACTGACATAAGTAGTTCGTGAATGTTGAAGTTGCATAATTTTGAGAGTAGAGCATGATGATGAACTGGATCGAACGCTTTTGCAAGATCGAGAAGAATTAAAATGGAGTGCTTGTGTTCTCAAAAGCCTTGTTTGATTTTCTTCACTACAACTGCGAAAGCGTGCAAGGAGGAGTGACGATTACGGAAACCGAATTGAGTATTTGGAACGATGTGAAGTGTGCTTATGTTCTCATTTAGTCGTGGAAGGATTATTCTTTCTTTAATTTTAGATAGAATTGGTGAAAGGTTTAGGTCTGTATGAAGTGATGCTATCTGGAGGAGAATTGTGTTTTAGAATGGGAGTAATAGTGGCATGTTTCCAAATAGTGGGATAATAACATGTGAGTATAATGGAATTGATAATTTGAGTAAGATGCATAATGGCTTTGCGAGTGAGTGATCGAATGAGTGGGGCAGGAAGGTAATCAGAGCCTGGTTCCACGTTTGGTCGGATTTTGGGTACAACTTTCTCGCCCTCGCCTGGTGAGGTAAGCAGTCGGCCAACTATATGATGTGAAGGAATTGGTTGGAAGGTGTTTTGTGGTAATTCGTGTCCATGATGACCAGTAGGCGTGATATGCGAGCGAAATGTAGTGGAGAAATGTGTTGCCAAAATGTCAGCTTTGTCAACAGGGTATTCGATGGTTCTGTTCGCATGTTTGAGTGGTGGCATGTATTTTTTGGTGCAGCGAAGTTGTTTTATAAATTCCCAAGCTGTTCCTGATTATAGGGAAAGTGAAGATATTTTGCGATTTTGTTGTTGTTGGGCAGCCCACAAGGAAATTTTTCAGTGAGTTTATCTGCGGAGGGAATGGTATTGATCGATGTCATCGTTTGATCTTTGCGTTGCCATTTCCCTCTCGCTCTATCTCGACTGCGGACTAACGCTGTGATGTGCGGCGGGAAGGGAAGTCCAGGATGAGGATGGTGGTGGTGTGGAATGGTGACGTCTGCGGAGTAACGAATGGATTCTGTGAATTGAATTGCTGCTTGTTCAAGATCGGCAGGTGTACGAGGAATGTTTGTGAGATCAGTGTGTTCGTACAGTGTGGATTTGAAGAGTTTTCACTTTGCTTTTCTGTAACTATATCGATATTTTTTATAGGTGGATCAATGCATGTTGGGCTGAATATTGAAACTACTGATAAATGGTCAGAATATAGATGAGTGAGAGAGATAGTATTTGAAAGTTGAATGTTGGGAGTGGTAAGTAACAAGTCAATGATGGATGAAAATTTGCTCTCGAAGGATGGTGAGTGGGTGTAGTAGGTACTGAAAAACAGAGGAAGTTATCAGGGATGAGTTTGTAGAGTACTCTGCCTCTAAATGTAGTGGTGTGACAGCCCCAGGTAATACGTTAGCTGTTGAAATTTCCAGACAAGATAACTGAAGAGTCTAGGGAAAGAAAATGTGCAAGACCATCTTTTGGAAATGGTCCTCTAGGAAGGACGTATATCAGGATAAAATGTGAAAGGAGGATGAACACATATGACACAAACTGCCGTGGCTTCGACGCCAGAATATGAATTTATAGAGCGGATATAATGTGATACGTCTGATCGAACCATGATGGCCACACCGCCACGGGGGGAACCCTCTTTGTCAGAAGAATTTAAGCATTAGTATGAAGAGATGGAGTGTTGGTGACATCGTTGCCTAGTGATTGAGAAATGTTGCATATTGTGGAGATGGCAAGGAAGATGAGTTCGCATTTGTCGGCTATTGTTTTGACATATTGAAATAGTTTGAAGACTGCCTGGAGTTGTTTTAATGTAGTGCAGAGGTCGAGTTTCCGGAACATATTGACGATATTTCTGAATGTGTCAGTTAATGATTCTGTTAACGATTCATCTGGGTGGTCAGATTTGGTTTGTTGTTTGTAATGGTTGTTTTCCCAGATAGGGTGTGAGCGAAGGAAGCTGTGAGTGGTGGAGGAGCAGGGGCTGGAGTGAGGTTTGCTTTTTGGACTGGTTTGGCTTGGGCACGTGATTCTTCGTGTTGGATGTATTGAAGACAGTATGTACAGCCAGTGTAGTTTTCTGGGTGATCACCACCACAGAGATAGCTTTTGGGTCGATCTCCTTCCTTCTTTGAGTATTTGCCCTGTGGGTGGCCCTGATCGCATTTTACACACTTTGGTGTTTCGTTGCGGTGATGAGTGTCCAAGATCCTGACATCTGAAACACTGTACGAGCTTCCCGCCACCACGGTAAATCTCTACATTTACTGCTACACCTACCGGATTGGTAATATTCAGGATTTTGTGCAACTGGTCTGTACCCTCCAAAATGACGAAGAGGGGAAACGGCTGGGCGAATTCTCCCTTGCTTCCCAGTCGAACAATTTTAGTATGTTTGATTCCGATGTCTGTCTGGCAATATACGATTTCGTATGACCACTCAAGCATTCCGGTCGGTCTTCCGTGCATGTCCACGTGTGGTAGCTGACATTCTCCTGCCTAAACATTGTGGTCATCTTAATATGATCATCTTTGCTGCCCATTTGGAAAGTTTAAGAATTGGGGTATTGCTAGATTTGAAGTTTTTCTGCTCAAGCACCTAATAAACAAACAACAATAACTATTAAATTTAAATTAAATGGTAATGGTTTTTATTTATTAATATAAGAAGAACACCATGTTGAGGTACGGTAAACTAATTTTCGGTTACTAGGTTGCATTTCGTACTCACCAACAAACAATGTAAATTTGTGCATATGTTTACTCATATATTTAATGTAAATGTGTGTATTGCGATAACTGTATATTGCTAATTATGGTTTCTTTTTGTTTTTCAGGTAAGTTTGTGTCATGCTCTTCTTGCTGTTACTGTAAGTACGGCTCACAGTGAGGATAATAGTTTAAAATTTTTATATTCTATTGATTATTATGCAGTTTATTTTAGTTTTAAATTAATAAATATTTTAATAATTATTGCAATATATTATTGACTTTATTATATACGTCATTAAAAAAAAGGGAATTAAACTCGAGAAACATGGTTAGATAGTTAATTCCACTCAGCTTATTGTGCAAGAGATTCTGTGTTCAAATAATATGTAAGGCATGGGTGTGTACTTTTCTGAGGTGTATAATAATGTTTGGTTTGTTGTGCTCGTTAGGCAACTGGTACAAAACAGTTTCGTCGAAAAATGGAAATAAACGAAAATTGTGGAATCATTGTGGAATTTTACATCTGGTAAAAGTATATTTCCGCACGATCTGTGAAAAAAATCATAACTGCCCTGTAAATGACATATACTATTATTTTGTAACTTTCGTAGTTGTTTACTCTGCAAGATGAGAGATGATCGGAACTGGTTATACAGTCACTTTTGTAACTTGTAACTCTTAATATGCGTTCGTACAATTGTTTTTTAATTTCATAAAGCGTAAGGTTGTTTATTGTTTTACGCGAAACAAGCACGATTTTGTAGTATGGTGTTATATCCCTGTAGGGGAAGGGAACGGGAAAGACGGTGGCATTATAGCAGTACTTTTTTTTTTTTTACATTTACGTGTGTTGCCATTTTCTCAAGAAAATGAATAATGACTTCGCAGAACTCAGACGTGCATCGAGGTAAACAATCCTTATTCCAACTTTAATTTATCGTTCAGCTCAAAAGCAGCAGGTAACGGCAGCGGTAGCGGGGATGTAAACAACGCTATGAATAATGGAAACATGAGTTATTGCGAATGGGGGGAAAAAAAAAAACAATAGTGTACTCTCTTCCAATATTTTCTCGAACATACGCTGCCAGTGTAACGTATCAGTGGAATGAAATATTCTCGTCTAGACAGAAAAACAAATGAGCAGATAGTTGACAGCATAACAGTTATGTGAACGGACTTCAGGGTAGCAGCTACCAAATTTCTGTACCAGTCACGTACTAGTGTGTTAGTTTACTACCGCTCAGTTCGTTGCGGGGACAGTCCAAACATTGCGGAAGTCTAATAAGTGCGAGTGTGAATGGATGCATTTATGTATACAGTGTTCAAATTTTGTTTATACGTACGCTACTTGGAGGCTGTGAATGCATCTTTGTCTCGTTTTCACACGTAGCTACGGCCTCGAATGTCCAGAGACGCTTACCGCTGAAAGACCTACTAGCCTTACTTAAAGACGGGACTCGTATCAACCACAAATCACAGTTTCTCACAGACTCCACCAAATCAAACGCATTTTTTTGGTTTAAAAAAACACATTTTTTTGTGATCACAATCTATTTACCATGAGCTGCAATATATAAAGCTTATTTTCTTATATCCTAAAATAGTTTTTTTTTTTAATTGGCGTGATTTTAAAGTGTGTTTCACGTAATATTTTGTTTGTACGTTGTCGAACGTGTGCTCAAACATGTGCACTAGTTCGAATGAAAAAGTACGTTATGCCGAAGATGCCCGAACGTGCCTCCGTGCAAAATGACGAACATCTTTTTTTTATACCGTCCTCATGGTCCTCACGCAGACAAATTACTTTCGTCAGCTGCGAGGCATTCGGTTCGTAGCGATGTCGTTAATTACTTACGAATAAGCACCCCAACCCCCACGCCGCTAAAGTCGGCTTTCAACACGTGCGACTGCGTTATTAAAACCAGGTTTATATTCTGCTGGGGTTTACTGTCGTTGGTATTGGCTGTTCACGGTAAACTGGGGCATTTTTGAAAGCACCGCGTACGTTCTACGAGTGTGAGCATTGTGTTTTATTTCGCCACGTGTAAAATTAAACACCGCCATGGGTCTGATCACTTTATTCATGCGTCGGTCAAGGAAATCTGCGTAATTATCAGAAAAGTAAATATAATACAAATATGCTCGTTATTACATTTAAGGGGCAAAAAAAAGACAGCAAAATAAATAATTTCCGTTTTTTCACATGTTTACCTAACGTTTTTAATTCAACGTTTAGGCGTGGGTCTACTTTCTCTCAGCCGGTACCAACTTTACAGGTCGCATGCCGCTTGCTGCGTTGGTTAAAATATTTGCTGGTAAGGAGCAGTGATTTCAAAAGTGCCCTCTTCATCGTGAACCTACTTGGACCAATGGTCGCGTGGCAGGTGGAGGGATGCTAAACCGACTGCAGCGCCCCTAGCGACCGTGTTTGGCGAAACATATAGCGAGGGAGGGGAGGAGCGTAAAAGCGAAAAAGCATATTTGATGACTTGGCCAGGGGGTGGCCCGGCGGCGAGTTTGCCTCCCGCGACAACAGTTGGTCGTGGGTCCTCGCCTTCCGTGATTGCGTGTTTGCAGGATGTCGGGGATTCGAGGCGAGCTGCGAGGGAGGCAGGTGAAGAACCGTTAATAGCGTCATTATCGATTGATCGTCTGGTGCCGGGGAGCCTGTGATGCGCCGGGATTGCTCCGCCCGAGTGGCTTCCTGCCATCACCCTCCTGCGAGGCAGCCACTTGATGTGCTGCGGGTTGCGTCACGCCGCTCAAAAAGGGGTGGTGGGGAGGGGGGCCACCCGATATTGCCAAACGCACCAACCGCGCGCGCGGGGGATCGTCTTCCGGTCAACCCCTTGGCTTGATGACCTTGTGCGCCTCGGTTTACCTCTCTGGCTCGTGTGTGTCCAGGTGTCCCATCAAACTGACGAGGACACTCGCAAGTTCGGTCCACGGACATGCGAGTTGTTTACAATTTAAGTGCCTACTGCCTGGCAGCTGCGACGTTTAAATAGGAAATCCCATGTTGAGGAGATTTCGCCTCGGTGCGTTAATTTTAAGGATAGGCGTTTCAAACAAAACATATTCACGAATTTTTAGGAGGAGTTCCATACAGCGCGGATGTTTCCATAACAGTATAGCCTGTTTACAAGGAATTTTTAAAATTTGTGTGTTATCAAAAATTACGCACTGCCTATCTATTTTGAAAATATATGCTCTTGGGGATCTACTCGTAAAAATTTTGCGAAGAATAAATTTTGTTTGAAACTTCTATCTTTAAAATTAACGCAATATTGAAGAATAAATTTTGTTTGAAACTCCTATCTTTAAAATTAACGCACTATTGAAGAATAAATTTTGTTTGAAACTCCTATCTTTAAAATTAACGCACTATTGCGAAATTTCCTTAACATGGAATATCCTATTCAAATTTCGCTGCTGCCATCCGATAGGCAGTGCCCTTAAGTTGACAACTAGTAACGTGACCAGACACATATTTGGAATAACCGCTGCTTCAGGCAGGAAAAAAAATTGTGATGGACCTTGTTCTCAGCCATTGTCCTTCACATGGCTAAAGACAGCAAAAATTTTATTTGTGATAGGTATCAGCAGACAGAGACCGCACCCGAGGTTGGTTTGAACCAATTTACCAGTGTCAAAGGGCCGAAGCGCCTATTGCTCCAAGCATAAACAAAGATTTTGGAGAGAGATGAGGACGGATAAACGTAGGACGAATTAGTGAAAGTCGATGAAAATATCCAGAAAAGGATGCACAATCACAGAATAGCTAGATACACAGAAATGAAATGGTATGGCGGTTCCTTTGATGTGGGTGTTACCGTTCGCTGATTGGCTGCGCGGTGTTCTGCAACCGGCCCATTTGTCTGATAGACAATCGTGGAGTTCACAGTAGACAATGTCAGTAGGTTTTCCTGGCGATCAAACCCGGCACAGTACACATGGAGGTACGATACCGAGTTTTTTTTTTTTAACAAGTGGTAAAGCAGTAAAAAATATCCTAACGCAAAAACAATGCCGTTTACAACAGAAGTGCACTAGAGAACGGTAGTCGGTGACCTTTTGAACCGTATAACGTTACGCAAGCTACCTTTTTCGACGCGAATGATAACGGAGGTGGAAATGAAACAAGTGGAAGTTTGACACCACAACATTTGTACAATGTTTCAGTGCCAAGTAATGTGTGTTTGGTGAGAAACCATATCACGTGACTCGTCACACAAGTAACACTTCACGCCCAATTAAGGTGGGCGTCGAGAAGCCCACTTGTATGTGTTTCCTGCCCAGAGACTATGTCTCGTCGGCGTTCGTTGTCTCATACGCCCCTTGACCGCTATATATTTCGAGCTAGTGAAGAATACTTCACCGAGTGAAGTATTCACTGGGAAATATCTATCGCGTAACGCATAACGTGCTGTTTCTAATTGTTATGCTATTTACTTTTACACGAAAGTCGTGTCACTGTAACTGTTTAACTTTAGCCAGTAAAAAAAAAACCGAAAGTGAATAAATACTTCATGGTCAGCGTTTACGGGATATTTTCTTGTAGAACATTTTTCAGGCGTCAATTTGCTGACGCACACTTTAACATATACTCTTTCGCCAACTTCCTCTTTCAAATTTGGCGTTTTTTACGTCTTCGAAATATGTAGCTAAAATAATGCATGCAGAATGTAATGGTATAATAAGAGGTATCGAAGTCAAAAGTTTCACTAGTGAAGAAATTTACAAGAATTCCTGTATTCAGATATTGTACTGTGCATAACTGTTTAATATACTGTTACTGTAAACTGTAATAATATGGAAGTCAGTTTGCAATACATTCCACAGTCCCCAGGCAGAGATAGTGAGGACTAGATATTTTTAATAAAACGAATAATCTATAACTTCCCTTCATGTGTTCATAAAGGAAAGAATTATGTGAGTTTTTATTCGCAATACAGAAATCAACAAGTGCAAATACCAACTGATATTTGATATTTCCATTTACGATTTAATTAGTTGATCATTAAATAGGCGTACATGACAGTCAATTAGGCTACCGAACTGACATTTAAAAAATAATATTTGCAGCGTCAATATGCTTGCAGCCACTCGAATGGACATGTTGTATAGGTTGTCCACTGTGAAGAGAGCACTTTTCAAATAAATATTTCAAAAAATACACTGCCCGTACTCCATATCTGCTAGAGTTCACACTGGCATGCATATTTCTTAAGTTAAGTTGGCAGTGACTCAGTGAAAATAGTTCTTATGTTGTACTGCGAGTGTAATGTTTAGATTTTTGGATACCAAAGTTAGCAATTCTTGTTTAAAACACATTAAAATTAGAATTTTCTTATACGTTACACATTCACATTTCCCAAGAATTCCATGCTTTTGCTTGTATGGCGCATGAACAAAGTGATCAGGCCTGTGACGATGTGACGATGTTAAGTTGTTTACAGATAGCAGAAGGATATGAAATGAGAAGTAAAAGTAAATCCTTAGCAGGGTTTTCAGAAGTGCTCAGTTAACAGGGAACCGCCTATACCAAACTACGGTGACATTATAAAAAATAATGTAAAGCGTCAGTACGCTAGCAGCCACCCGGCTAAACAATACACGTTTGTATAGGTGGTTATTAAGCACTTTTGAAAGTCCTGCTTAATATTTACTTTTGCTCCTAATTTTGTATCCTTTCGCCTCACGTAAATTTTACATTGGCAGGTGCCTGGCGACTTTATTAAAGTGCAAGCGAAGTGAAAACATGAACTTGTTAGGAAGTTAAATGCGTTATTAATCTGAAAAGGAAAGAACACCAACATGATTTGCCATACATTTAAACACTACGCTCATAGTGCTATTTCAAGACGTAGAAATTTGTCTTAATTCAAATTAATTTGCTGTCAACTTAAATTGAAATTCAAAGGCTTATTTCAAAAGTGCTCACTTTACCATGAACCGTCTATACCCCCAGACGACAGAGGGAAGGCTGAGAAGGGGATGCAGTGAGTTGAGAGGTCGCCGCAGTGGCGTGGCGGGTAGCTCGGCGTCGACAAGGCGACTTCGTGGCGACCCGGCGAGCCAGAATTCCTGCTGCACGTCGGCGGAAAACTACGAATGGTTTGGGGNTACAGGGAGGTCGGCCGGTGGTGTAGAGGGAGGTAGTGTTCCGCCTACCACCCCCTCGTCTATGACTTTTCTTACCCCCCCTTCCCCCGCAGACCCATAGGGCCGCTCGCCAAAGTTCTCGACCGCAGCAAAGTGGCGTCTCCCTGCAACTACCCCCTCCCGCGCAAGCGCGGTTGCCCGGGGGGTGAAGCCGGGTTGGCAGGAAGTGCTGTTGTATGTTTTGCATTGTAACGCGAACAACTCAATTATTGGCCGGGTGGCGTCGGCTCTGGGAGACCCATTTTTGAGGGGGTGGGGGTGACGAGGGGTAGAACTGGCTGAAAGCCCGTCCCATGTCGGAGATAACGCATCGTGATTTCTGGAGGACGCTGTCAACCCTGGAGCAGATATTCCAAACAGGAGACTTTTGGCAAGCGTGGTAATTTATGGTGACATTTGTCGTTGTTCCATCGTTTTGGAAGCCTGGATGACGTCACGAGTTTAAGAGGCCTCCATACTTGTCATATGGCTCTCATTGTAAGTAGTTGTGTAAATTATAATTTAAAAAAGAAAATAATATTTGAATGTAAATATTTTTTTCAAGGCAGAAATTAAAGTCGATATTTTGTGGGCAAATTATGTATTTGGTAATTTAAAACATAAATTTGGTCGTTGAAAAGTGTTAAAGTCAGCAAAGTATTTTCCGTTTTACTATATTATCTCTTCTGTAAAATAGTGTTTTAAAAAGAACCCACTTGAAGTTCGTATATGTTAATTTCTATCGCCGTCATAATGGTTACATGTGGCCTGGCGTGGCCTAAAGGCGTAAATTTAATAACATTTTATTTAAAATAAACATGAGTAGTAACATAATAATTTTTTATTAGGTCTTCTGTAAGGCGTAGTGTTTCTGTTGAAGTACATTATAGTATTACGAATATGGATTCTAGTACTGTTGAATATGTGGCTAGAGATGTTCGTAATATGAATATAGAGAGTATTCTGCGTTTTGTGACAAAAAATACGGATCCATAAAATACATTTTCAAAATGATTTGCATGTCACTGTATTTGCACGTGCCGTGGAGACGTTCGCATGATACCGTGCTTTCAGTTTAGAAGATTCACACATCTTTTAGAAAGGAAGTCGTGCGAAGTAGAATACGAGGCAACCCTAAACAAATACGCAGGCTTACACCTGTACAAACGAGCGTTGAATGTGTCGTTTTATATCGCAGCAGTGAAACTAAACGTGTGCTTCTCTTATAATCAAACGTCCTTTTTCCCAATTTTTCACGTTTAAAATTAATTTTGGAAACGCGCGGTTTTAATAATCCAGCTCACAATTTCAGGCCCAAACAGAAAACGGAAATTCGTTTTCTGACTCCAAATTTTTCCCCTGATTGTCGAAAAGCTGTTTTAAACACATTTTCATAACGTAAAACAAATTTTCTTTTTTCAGCGAAACGTATCCTATGCATATGCATTCGGTAATAAGGTGCCTTTAAAATTCAAATTAATGTAAAAAGTTTTTTTTTTAACTGAAGTAAATATGTGATGGTAAAAAAAGAATTTCTTGGAAGATAAAATATTTTAGGTTGATTATCTCTAGTGCAAATTCGTGCAATGGGTCATTGAGTTAAGTGGTTTGACGAACAGCCGTGTGACAGCAATACGGCTAACATTGTACCATACGTTTTCATTTAACACCAAGACCTTAAAGATGCCATCTTAGTGTATACTTTGTTTTTTGACAACTCTTCTTATAAAGAACAAATTTAATGTGCAGGGATTATTCAAGCCTTTATTTAAAATTTTAAAATTAAATGATGGAGGTGGTAGCGATCAGCTCTGGTTGGTACAAAATTACACTAAATGACTGTATACCTACTATACATAATGGAAAAACAATTACTTCTGTTTGTATTGTTTGCCTACCAACCTGTCATATTGTATTCCTGGTTTTTGTTTATTTATGTTATTAAACATACTAATTCCGAAAGTACGTCTATAGCGAACTATATTGCTATTGGACTTACACTTCAGTGCAGGCATAAGAACTCGCAATTAAGTAAATATATCCATTCTACCAACATTTAACAGAATCGACAGTGTGACATAGTTATGAGTTCGTAGTTCAGTATTTGTGTGTACAGTTATCAACGAACGTAACTGTTTTAGTTTTAAGAGGAAATACTGATATAATAAACACTCGAATAGGAAGGGTAAATATTGTGCCATAAGCCTTTCTCCTGAGGAAAACAGGGTAAACTTGTGAGCGTCAAAACTGGTTGGGGAAACTACACATCGCAGAGGGGGCGTTCCAAAACGTTACTCTGCGAGTAAACCTTTCTCTTTGGCTGTCCCAAAACACGTTGAGTAAATGTTTTTACTTGCTCTCGGCAGTGTCCCAAAACTGCAGAGTAGTTACTCTGAGCATCTTGCCAGAGAAAAACCTTTAACACGTACAAATTCAGCGAGTAACGAGAGGTAAACTGAAAATGGCTGAATTTTCAGTAGTATTAGACAAATTGAAAGGAAATTTGCACATTCAATTTACAGACACACGCGGGGAAATTAAAAATGACGAGTGATAAAATTAGTATTTGTATTTAAAAGTTAACCTTTATAAAGTTTATGTTATTATACGTAACTTAATTGTTAATTTATCGCAAGTAAAGCTAATTATGTATATGACCAACATTTTGAAGAAAAAAAAATTATGAAAATGGACAAAAATCATTTGGAATTTGCGTTGGTTGCTTAATCAATGCATTTTTGTAAACACTTAATGCTATTTAATCCATGCTAGTTCCAAAATTACATTTACTTTTGCTCTCCTCTGTTACTTTACTCTTCTATCGGAGTAACGTTTTGGAAAGCTCGTCGTCCAAAGTGTGGCGTGGAACGGAGTGTGTCTATCTGGGACAGAAAGCTAGCCTTTCCGTCATCGTCCCCAGATTTCTATCTGGAGCCGTGGTCTTTTCCTTCCCCCTTCCCCGGGCTTGTCTGCCACCGCTATCTTTTCCCATTTCCTTTCCAGATGAAATTGAGCCGCTGGCTGCCTTCGGGAAGGGCCCGGCCGTCACTTCCCGCGCGCGGGCTTCGATTGTTGCGATATCTCGCGGGACGCGAATCGAGAGATCGCTGGCGCGTTGGGTCCCGCCAGCCCGACACCTCGCACATACCACCGCGCTCCACGCCAGATCGCTTCGTCTCGAACGTCATAGAATTTATCGATACAAGCCCTCTAGCAGTGGCGATTTACATTTGTCGCCGGAGATTCGAAGTCGAATTTCCACGGTATAACGTTAACTTATCGGTTTCTCAGAGAGAAAACTTGGCCGAAAAGTGATACCACGATGCTGCGTTTCCTGTAGCAATGGGTTACGTTCTACATTTATAGCTACCGCTGTAGCTGTCCTTGTGTTCCAACAAAACGGAACATTTATAGCTACTACTGCAGCTTTCCTTGTCTTCCAACAAGACGGAACATGTATAGCTACCGCTGTAGCTCTCCTTGTGTTCCAACAAGACGGGACATTTATAGCTACCGCTGTAGCTCTCCTTGTGTTCCAACAAAAACGGAACATTTATAGCTACCGCTGTAGCTCTCCTTGTGTTCCAACAAAAACGGAACATTTATAGCTACCGCTGTAGCTCTCCTTTTGTTCCAACAAGACCGGAAATTTATAGCTACTACTGCATCTGCCCTTGTCTTCCAACAAGACGGAACATTTGTAGCTACCGCTGTAGCTCTCCTTGTGTTCCAACAAGACGGAAAACTTTTTTAAAATCGATTTAAACGTGCTGATATATAAGTTTCTTAAATCGCTTACAGATTAGTGCCACAGCGTTTCATGTACACATAAGGTGGCAAGCCCTATTTCTACAATGAAAGGCAATAATAATACTATGTACGAACTGAATTTTCAGAAGTGTAATATCTCCGTTCAACAAAACCGTATTTACAGGGTAGTACATATAACTGTAGGCGAACGTTTAGCCTACAGTTCGCTATCTGTGACAACGAAATAAGTGTTGTTTCGAGTGGGTATGAACGTTCTAAGTTACACCGAAGGTTGAGCACGAACCGTCGTCTCCGTAAGCGTAACGCCTCTGCGTGCACAACGGACATCTAACTTATAACTCAGACTCGCAAATTCATTGCACCTCTTCGCTATTTTAACGTTCTAGTTAGAGGCTGCTAGTTCGTTCAGGGTTCGTATCCCGGGTAAGTCACTTATGTAAGTTCAGTTATTCGATTTAAATTGAGGCCTATTTCGCCAAACTGTGAGCAGACCATCTGAGACAAAACCTTAAAACGATTAACTTTTACCAATGAACTATTTCTATAAACAGCATCTAAGAAATATTTCACGTATGAAGGATGATTGTCGTTTTTTATTACCGTTTTAACATATATTGTTTTGAAGCGAAAAATAGTTGTCAGACGTTTTCTCTATCCTTTTTAGATATTAAAACACCGGTAGAGCACTTGCGGGGACGTGCCACGCACCTTTATCTTATACGTTAACATTACACCATTAAGTTAGAAGGTCACCGCTGAAAGTTCCATAGAGGCGAGCTGCCGACTTAAATACTGCACGTTAGACGTGTGTATTTGCGCGTGATGAGCATGTCTGGCTCGCATCCTGTAAGCTTTTGACAAGTAAAATACGTCCTGGTAGTAGGGCAGTGCAATATGTACTTTTAAGTATCGTGTTGAAACACGAGGACCACATCGGTATCGATGCGATATATCGCTCCCAGGTAGTTATGAAAGCCGATGACGATATATCGCAAATATCGTTTATACTGGTATCGCAAATATAGGCCGTATTGATATTGTTAAAATCGCGTATCGTTAACATTGGTTATCGTTAATACAGCATGTCGTTAATTTCGTGATATACTGCTCCACACTCTTGGATCATATCGCAGTTGCGATGATTCATAACAATTATTTCGTGATCAATATAATCGCACAACTCTACCTGGTAGGCAGTACCCTTAAACTTCCTTCATGTAAAGCGGGGCTTCAGTAGTCCTTCTAAGGCACGTATAACCTTTCGTGCGTCGCGTACCCACCTCAGACGAAAGACGACGTAGACGGATTTTCCGTCTTCTGCGCACGTACCCAATATTGACCTAACTCAAACCAACACCACATTGTCAACGGTGATGAACCTGTTTGTTTGTATCTAAGTTTAAGAATACATGCCCTTTTATTCAATAAATTTCCGTAACGTATTCTAACTTAAGTAAAACAGCGTTACAAATAGGTCAGGGGAAGTATACGAACATCTAAAACTAGTTGTTTACTGTAAAGCGTTCTAACCTCAAGTCCTATAGTCCAGTTGCCAGGTCGGAAAAAGACCATCTGCCTGGAAAGTATTCGGAACTTAATGGCATTTTGACACGTCATTCAGGGGTACTCTGGGGTACTGTAATGTTCTTTCCAAAAATTAAACTTAAAAGTTCGTAGGGCTCATATTTTTTCAGTTATAGACGAAAATTCGAAAAAAAGGGCTGGGAAAGGGGGTAAACCCCCCTCTACCCAAGTTACCACAGTGTCCTCGAAGTCGAAAACTCGGATTTAGCACCCCAGAGTAGCCCTGAATGACGTGTCAAAATTGCATTAGGTTCCGAATATTTTCCAGGTAAAAGTACCTGGCAACTGGACTTGTAGTCGTATTGGCAGAAAGGACAAAAAAAAACAGTTTAACGTTAGGACACGGAGACTGATTTTGCACAGCTAGCGTGGCCACTCTACTCCACATTCACTGTAGGGCAGCCACCTCCTCCTTGCAGCTGAATACCTGCCCCGTCTCAGCCGCGGAGGTCGGAGAGCCTGCCTGCTCATTGTCCTAGATCCTAGAGTGTGCTTTCCCCCCACCCCCTCACCCGTAAGCTGACTCGGCCCGTCACAAAGCACCGGCGCTGAGCCTTGTTGACCCCCACCGACGCGCTCCGCTGAATAACACAGGCGGGGTCGCAGCCCCATCTCCACTGATGACCTTCTGTTCGCGCGCAAACAACCCCCCATACTTCCCCCCAACCCGTGGCATTGTTCCGCCTCCCGCTCAAACTTTGTTTCCCTGAAATATTTACTCGCGCCTCCGCCCTCCTTTAATCTTCACCGCATCCCAAGGGAAAGGTGTTTTGTTGCTCGCAGACCGTGATAAATGGTTTGCGGGCAGTTCGCGGACGAAGGGGTGGAAAAATTTTGCAGGTATAAATTATTTTAAGCGCTGTAGCGAGTAGGCAAGTTTTTGTGGTGTTGCCGCCAGCATGAAGAAAGCATTATCCGTCTCCTTGGCTAAGTTCATCACGGGTGATTGTCAAAAACAATTTTTTTAACACATATTTATAATCAAATATATTATGAGTAGTAAATATTGACATCGGCAGAGAATGTCATAGACATTTCCTGTGGTGCTGTTTTCAAAACGTTAGTCTGTTAAAAGAGATTTTTAAGGAACTTAAGGTGGAATAGTATACAATGTATTCTAAAATTGAATATTTTTTGTAACGTAAAAAAAAAACACACCCAACTTTTGATAATGTCCAATTGTTTTCCACCCAAGATCGGCTCGGAGATTTTTCATTGGTTTGTAACCTTTGGGGGTTTCCTTTTCCCATCTGAAATCCTAGGTAGTTGTGAAATTTTCAAGAAAGGACTCTAGCCTGGTGCTCACTACCGGAATGCAGGAGATTCCTTCCCGGTAATGATGTCTCTTATCACGTTTTCATTCCACCGTAGCTCCATCCCTATCTCATATGACCTAGTATGTTCTTCGTAGAGGGCTATGAACGACAGTCCTGCCTCTCGGGTAGGACAGTCATTTACTACAACTATGATAACGCCACGATGGTGTAGTGGTCAGACCACTGGCCTCCAGCCACAGCGAACTGTAGTCAACATCCGGTTGAGGACAGTCCGGTTCTCCGCATTTGAGAAACATGTCGGACGTTGCTGTTGGTCGGTCGGCTTCCTTCTGGGTACTCCCATTTCTCCCACCACTGATATTCGTCACTGATTTGCCTTGAATAGTTTCATCCCCATCGGAGTTTTAATAGATCAGCCACAGAATATTTAAGAATATATACAGAAGCCAAGCGTTGTTGCGTGTATCGCAAATTCCAGCGACACACGGCAGCAAAACGGCTTCACTGGCCAGAAACATGGCGGAACATCGTTGACCAATCAGCCCCTGGAGGCTAAAGCCTCTGGCACAATAAGCGGATGGTGTTGATGATTGTTGAAGGACAGAACAGTTCAGGTATGTGAGATGGCACAACTTCCGGCTGGTGGTTGGTCTTAAATCGTTTCAACTTGAGGTCGGTGGTTGGTGGTGTTATTGTTGGTGGTTTGTATTAAAGCGAGTTTGAATACATTGAAGTTTTACCACCAGCCGACCAATCAGAGAGCGTTCGGTAGTTTCTGAACGAGTCATAGTTGGAAAACTTTTAAATGGCGGAAAATAATCGCAAAATTAGAAATATTTTTATTAAGCTGTTACTCAGTAACTAGAAATATTTAATGTTAAAAATCCCTTTTGTAAATTTAACTCTTAGCAAACAGTATGCAAATTATTATGTTGTTTAAATATGGCATTTTCTAGTGTGCTTTGTTCGTCCGCTTATTATAAAAATTAAAACTCCACCAATAGCCAATTAAAATAATTGATACTTATTTATTAAGACTTTACTGCTATCTGTTGGCACAGCAACGAAACAATATACACCAACACTGACGATTGTGCCATGGAACACATCGTATACAAATCGAAAACCACCAACACCACCAACAACAAACACCACCAACAACAAACACCACCAACAACAAACACCACCAACAACAAACACCACCAACAACAACACCACCAAAAACAAACATCACCAACAACAAACATCATCAACAACAAACACCACCAAAAACAACCACTACCAACTGCATATTGTGCCAGGGCCTTAACTTGCTAGGCGCAGCCCAATCTACAAGGATCTTCAGCATCACGAAGTAGCCAATCGCACACAAGGCCAGTTTCCATAGCATTGCGTCACCAATCAGCGAACGAGTACTTAACCTACTCTATGCCTCGTGTTATGCACGGACCCGTTGTGCACAACCTGTCGCAACTGTACTTGTGAAGGAGGCCACGGGCAGCAGAGGCCACGGAAAAGTTTACGAATCTTAACAACTACAACAGCTAGCCGGCACGAAATCTCTAAACATCAATAACAAAGCGCAGAGAACAACAGAAAATGTGGGTCCAGCAGACATCAGGACATTCCTGCTTAGGTTCAACAAACTGTAAGCAGACCCCGCCTCCTGTACACAATTGTAGCCAATCTCAGAGCATTACGTAAACACACACACACACACACACACACGTGGAGGGGCGTTAAGTGTGGATTGAACTGCGAGGGAGATCGTCGCAGTCGGCGAGTGTCCAGGGGCGAGAACGGAGGCCAGAGGAGGAGCTGGTGGTGATCCTCCATATGGGCAGAGCTTCCGGAGTGCGAGACCTGGCGAGCTCCTTACTAAGTCATGTTCATTCTACACTGAAGAGCCAAAAAAACTGGTACACCTGCCTAATATCGTGTAGGTCCCCCCCTCCCCCCTGCGAGTACGCAGAAGTGCCGCAAGACGACGTGGCATGAACTCGACTAATGTCTGAAGGTACGCAGGAGGCAATTCGCAGCATGAATCCTGCAGGGCAGTCCACAAATCCAATCTGCACCAATTTGAGAAAGGGTTGTACGTCTGCCACGTTTAATGATTCTCGTCAGTCGTCGTTTGTCCCGTTCTTTCACGATCTTTTTCCGGCCGCAGCGACGTCGAAGATTACCGGATTCCCGATATTCACGGTACAGTCGTGAAATGGTCGTACGTGAACATCCAAATGTTATCGCTACCTCGGAGAGGCTATGTCCCATCTCTCGTGCGCCGACTATAAAACCACGTTCAAACTCACTTAAATCTTGATAACCTGCCACTGTAGCAGCAGTAACCGATCCAGCTGCCGACTGCATCGCGTTACTCTGATTGGTTCCATACCTCTGTTATTTGCATAAGCACGCCTATACCAGTTTTTTTGGCTCTTGAGTGTACCTTAATCTATAACCTTACCTTTCTGCCCTTCTTTCGTAGTTTGAACTTCTCTATTTGTTATTACTTCTGGTAGAATTATTGAAGAAGTACCTTGTTTAAGCTTTGAATGAACTTCTCTGGTTTTAGCTTTCTATACTGCTGCAACGCATCCCCTTCTTCGTCTTTATGCTAGTAGTAGTTAGAGCATATCGCTTGGCTGCTAGGTTCCACCGACATTTCTCTTCCGCTCACTCATTCCAGCCCAAGTCGGCCCTCTTCCAGGCGGAAACACGGCGATGTTGTCTCATGCAGTTTCGAACAGCTGTGTAATGGCTACCGAAATTGCATTAAATGTTGGCGCGCAGTTTTAAGTGTTAGTTACACTCCTGTGGATAGACTGACGTGCAATAGAGGTCAAGTTTCCAAGTGCCACTTAGCAGTTTAATGCGCGGTACATCCGACCACTCCACGCGGTTCCATCGACATCAGTACTCGGCTCAATTCATGACCTTGAAAACACTGGTAGGGAGTGTCCGGGAACCTTTTTAACTACGATAAAAATGCATTGCTTCGGAGAGGCACTTAATTTTTTTTTTTTTTTTTCTCTTTATCAGAAATGTCAATTTGGTTTTCGACCGCTACACTTTTTACTCGCTTAAAAATATAATACTACAGAAAAGATTGCCTATAGAAGGGTAGGGAGAGTGACGTTTTGCTTTGTTAACTTAAAACAATAACACAACTGAGACCAGCACTCATATACAAAAGCCTTGATTAGAATTCCGAACTCACAGCCTCTTCAGCTTTTTTGAATGGAGCTTTCCACGCGGCGCAGAAGGGAGGATCTATTTTTCGACGTCTTCCACTATGCCGTATTACCTGGTGATCGTAACTTTTTCAGATCCTCGTTTTCTTTCCATTTCGAAATAATTGTACTCTGCCATGGCGGGAAAAATTTGAATGACCGTTGAAAATTTCTAACGGAAGTTCCCTATTTTTTTTCAAGAAGTGCTGTAACGCGGTGCACGGAATGCCTGTTCCAGTTGCGTTACGAGACATTATCGGACGATGTGCGTCGTCACGTAACCTACATAACGTGGTGTTAGTTAACGCTAATACATGTATTCTGAGCTACAGTTTGTGCATTTATCTATGTATACGATATGGGTTAGAATACATTTTTTATTTGTGTATTAATCTGCTCCATGTACACTTAAGAATTTCCGTAAGAAAATTTTTACGGAAACGTACAGTAAATATACGGAAACGCAATCCATAATGACGAAAAACGGAGCTGAGTTCCGTAAATACGAAATCTGTATTTCCTACTGCTTCGGGTTTCGGGAACGAATAATGCCGAGACCACACGAAGGTTACTTCTCCACTGTAACAAGAAAATTGTCGTTTCTGCGGCGTTTAGTGCATCTAATACACTTAGACCTATTCCTTCAAACACTAAAAAGTAGCACCAGGAATGTGTAACAGATAAACAGCACTTAAAATACAGAAATATTACAAGAAACTGATAATGTTACTAATGTAATCCTTCTAGAAATAACAAAGTTGCACATTTAGCTGTCCGAAGAAAGTTGTAGGTTAGTGATCAAAGTCGCGGGTTCCCAGACTTCTGACTCCGGTTCAAAACTCGCTCAGGTAGAAAAAAATTTAACTTCTTTTAAATTCCCTTCTTATACACAGTAGAACACCCTCACAAAGAAAATTAGATATTTTTTTATTATCTCGTTTTTAAGACCGGAAGTAACAGGAAACTAGAAACTAGCAAATTTACGGAATGTGTATTTTTGGAAAACCAACGTGTCTGTAATTTTATGGAGAGTTCATGGAAATTTCTGAAGAATTTTTTTACCAGCACTTTTCCATAAAATGAAGGATATCTTTTTTAACATTGCAATACGGTCATTTTTTTACTTGTAATACTTCAGGCATTGGTTCACTCCAACCTGTTGCTAAACATGAATGTTAACGCAAACTCGTCGTCTTCTAAGAGTTCGGAATGAAATAATTATAATAAAGATGGCAATGTGGCAATGTTGTATGGATCCTTGCGAGACCGTGGACTTCACAAACAGATAAACTCTAAATGTGAGAGCTTGCTGTTTCCTTGCCTTGCTCTTAACTGATAAGAGTGCGATATATTTAGTATGGTCATCGTGCGATCACCGCTGTAGTATGCAGTTCATTGTCAACATCTTCAGGGAATTCGTATGCAATAGTTGCAGATTATATTAACCCTTTCATGCCCATTGCAGACAATAGGCAACATTCACAATTTTTGCTGACACTTGGTTTTCATGCATTTATGTGTTAGAAATACATTTAAATAGTACCACTATTTAAAAAAATTAGTTTTGAAAAAGTTATGATTGAATGAACGTTTTTCGTTTGAAACGCCCGCCAAAACGCGTCTGTCGCGTCTGCTCACTCCGTGACGTCACAAGTTAGATACAATCTCGGCCGCCACGTTTGTTTACTTCAGCGGTGATGCGTATTTGGTTAAATAGAAATTGTTTGAAGTAATAAAGAGGGAAAATAAACAGTCAAGTATACCAAATTCGTTGAAATGGTTTATTGTACCGCGGTGTACTAGTACATCTCGCAAAACACATGATAAAATATTTGCTAGTTACAAAAAACGAAACAAACAGGAAAACGTGGTTTAACGGAGTTAGGCAAGACATTAACGATGTTTCGACAAAATTAGTTATTTTTATTTGCGAAGACCATTTTGACGTACGTAATTATATTTAAGGTGTTTATGATTTCCCTATGTAGGTAATTTTAACACTGAACTTCCTAATATCTACTATTTACATCTGACCTAACCTTTATTACGGTACTATGGAATTGTTTAATACGCACCACAGCGCGTTTGGAAATTTGTTTGTGAGACGTGAGCATAAAAAAAATATGTTAACATATTTAATAATAATAAAGGCATATAAATATGTTTACAAAATTTTTTTCCACACAATGTAATTATTACATTTTGTAAGTTTATACATTCCAAGATATGCCTAACATAAAATTTGATATAGATATATTTTTATTAATTTAATATAACTTCTGAAATGCGTTTCGAGAGCACAGCTATCATATTTAGGCTATATTCACATTCTATGCCTAAATAATATGTCACGATGTTAAGCCATGAAAATAAAACATTTAATTATTTGGGTGGGGCTTAGAGTCCCTCTTGCAAAAAGTTTGGTTTATATAATACCGTATTTTTCAAACATAGCAATTTCTAATAAATTTAAGTTGTTTTGATTTGTCTCTAGTTAGCTTACATAAGCCTTACAATTTAAGTTAAATAGCAACTTAACTTTTACTTTCAAAACACTAAAATGCATGTTTTTTAGAAATATTTATCAAAGATGATCTTTCTTTCATATTTGCTCTCCCCTTTTTTCTAAGTTATTGAGATGGACGTTATAAAAAATTACGAGACTATGTCCACAAAATTGACACTAAATAGCCTACGCGTTTTACGCAAGTAAACTGTTTTATTTTTATAACCTTTTCCCTTAAACAGAAATAAAACAGCTTTTGAGAATAAAACAAATTTTTAAAGCTTTTATTACAGATTTTATTCGCTGTATTTAATCTCATCCCAGGTATTAAGTGTTTTTCAAACTACCATATCTATATTTTCAGCTTATGTGAACAGTTCTTACAGTTTAAAAAGAAAGTGTAAACACAGCTATCGTGACGTCAGAAATAATAAAAGGTTGTTAGGTTCACGAAACAGTAAGATAAGTAAGTTAATTTTTAAATAATTTTTTAGTTTCCGAACTCTTTATTTGAGTCGTCAATAAGTACGAGGTGGAACGTGGAAATGCACGTTTGCCGGTCGGCAGCGCGGCGTTCTGACCGCCACCGGCCCGCAGCTGCCCGCGAGAAGTCGAGCGGTGTCGGGTAGTGACTAGCGTGCTAGCTTTAGGCCTACTGTGACCATACTGCTCGTTATCTCACATTTATAAAGCGAAAAAAGTGTTTTATGAATACTGAAACGTAAACATTTGTAACCTTCTTTCTCAACACAACATTACGTTTTTATTTCAAAATAATGCAGTTAATTTATCACAGACATGAAGCATGGCGCGCGACAACACAGTACGCTCACTGCAGTCGCCTTCATTACAATTCGGTTATTCTTGTGAATATAATACCTATTCCATATTTTAATTTCCAACTTTGAATCTCAGCAATCGTAAACATAAACACAGATGATAATAATATGTACCTCAATAAAAAGTACAAATAATTAAGTTTTAACATGTGATGTAGGCCTACTGTCGCTTTCAATATCACGACTGTGCGATATGAGACACCTTCTTCTTACTTTCGTAATTTTAAACCTCTTATTTCAGGTTACACAAAACAACGGGAATTCAAGTAATTAAGTACCATATATGTACCTACCCGTGGCAGATTTTCCGACTGCCTTTTCACAAAGTTGCCTTCAATTTTAGTGCTGCGTGTTCGCAACGTGCCGGGGCCGGCCGCCGGGGTTTGACTCATGACGTCAAACCAATGAGAATGCGTTCCGCATTCACGTGACAGCGGCCGCGAAAGATACTGTTTTAATACTAAAATAACTTTGTCAAAACCGATTGTTATGAAACAAGCGGCACATTTTTATTTTCACGCGCATATACAAATGTGTTCGTATCATTTTCAACTACATTTGCCAAATGTTCTGTTGCCTATTGTCTACATGTTGCACAGGAAGATGATATTTGACCGGTACTGCACACTGCGAGGTTGTGATAACGAAAAAAAGTCCTTTGCTAGATTAAGTACAGCACCGATCAAAAATGTCCCTTTTCAAAACTATAAAACATGCATTAATGTGGGAATGAAAGAGTTTATTATATTGGCTTTTATAATTGTGTTAATACCACTTTTTTTTTTTTTTTTTTTTTTTTTTTTTTTTCAAATTTTCGTGTGGTTATCGAGGATACAGCTGAAGTTCCAAAATGTTATGTAAGCAGTCGGTATATAACCTCATCTTCACAGTTCATGTAATACTGGAGGCAGAAAATCTAGGACCAGTTTGGAACGTTTACATATGATTATAGAGACTTCTGTAATTCTTGTATTAGATCCCACTGACGCATTGTTAGTTTACCAAACACGGGAGTAAAATGCACGTATCCCCCTATGCTGTCACATTTTTTTTTTTTAAATTCTGCTGAGAAGGTTAATATTACATCTTTTCTATATTTTCAGAAACATCGCAGTTTTCTCTAAAAATTGAGAAAAAATCAATCGTGGGCGTTGTATTGTGAAGGGGTTGTGCTTCGGTAGATTAGTTATACTTAGGGCCGGTGACTTTTCGCGTAAAAATCTGAGCACACAGTAGACTTCAATACTATATACACACCTCAGCTGTTGTTATACCTCCATTGGCTGCTGGTGCCGTGTCCGTCTTTGACCAAGCCACTCAGGACTAAGTAACTCCGACACTGAACCTTCATGACTCGTGCGCAAACGGTTAACACGGGCCAGAACATTTTTTAGCCAATCAAAGAAGCTGGACGACCCTGCGGTGCTTTGGACTGTATCTTGACTCGAAATATTTTCGCAAAATATCACTGCCCCTAGTTATACTTCAACTGCATACATAGATGGTGACACGTGACCTTAATGTCTGCTGCTTTTTTTCAGACACGCCACGCTAAAACTACCGTCTGCGCAGATTCTGGGGGGAAGTCCCGTGCGGGCACATTTTTAGTCACAGCTCACCTAGTCAACAGCAGAGATATAGGCCTGCTGTGAATACCATCTGGATAGGCGAGTATGCAGTTTTGTATATCATCACTCGCTTGGCTTTTTTTTTCATCGTCACTTTTCTCTTGATAACGATTTCAGAAGTGGTATAATACATTAACTCTTGTACTGCTGGAACAGATCGTCTCGCAAGTTTGCGATAGAAAAAAAACGCTTCAGCAGTGAATGCAGATGACATCTGGGACGTTCTAGTTGCCCGGAATGGCGTGCACACGATCCCGTCTCGTGTTACCGGCGACGATTTGATTCCGTGAAACATTTTTATAAACCAGGCGCCCGCAATATTAATTCACGGACGCGAGGGATGCGTAAATAATGGCGGTGTTCTGCCCTGGATATCGCGGCGTTTTTATTGAACAATAGGGGATGCTCTTCCGCAGGTGGAACAACATCATTAGCAGCAAAAAAAAAATAATAATTTGTCGGCCAGGAAGTTTGTCGGGCGTGGGTCTGCGTGAATGTAGTGCGGAAGCGAACGGATGGACGCACCCAGATATGACAGTTTTCGACGTCACGCCATTTCGCTGTCGACGAATTCCCGCTGTCATTAACACTCGGACCATACGCTGTTGCGTGGTTACATGGCTGTGGCGTGTGGTGAAGTGCTGCAACGCAAGCTGGTGCTTGCTCAGTGACGTACGCACACTCGGCGCACGCAGCAGGGAACCAGTGATCAGAGTGGGAGAAGGGAGAAAACAGAATGTATTGCGGCCACTCACGAGAGAGCGGCGAGTCACCCATTACTAGAGACCTGAAGAACTCGTGGATTCATTTTGGGACAATCTGGAATTCAAAACATGTGCGTTTAAAAAATTTCGGCCATTGGTCCACGCGGTGTTTGACACCTCCTGGTGGACGGTGTCCAATTGCGGCCTTCCACTGTGACAGCAGACAACCAACGTGCAGTTTATATCGGCATATTTGTACATAGGACTGTAGAGTCTAGCCTGCAGGTCATTAAACGGGCGATTTTTTCAGGTTTCTACCCAATACACACGTGCTGTGAAGTCAACGGCAATACTACGTTTAAGTTGCCGATGCGTGAACTAGCAAACGTGTGGGTATAGCACACAGCAAAACACAGCTTACCTTGCAACAGTTCACCACACGCCGCTGGTGTCCGGACGAAATGGCGTGGCGGTTCCTTTGTTGTGGACGTATACATCGTCTCACTGGCTGCGCTGGGCTCTGGAAACAAACCTTGCGTCTGACTGGCTACTTACTGCATGTTGCGGAAGGTTATGTATTGGCAGGGCTGCCGGCTAACAAGTACAGTAAAACTCGACAACTTTGTGCCACTTTTTGATATTTTCAAGCATAATCACACATTTTTATTAAGATTACGGGTTGGGAATTTTATCCAGCATAACTACACATCTCAAGTATGTAATCCTGGGGCCAAAACAAATCCAGGTAGCAAGGGAAGGGAGGGGGAATTTTTTTTTGTGTGGCCCATTGTTGTATACAGAAGTAAGTCAACTATGGGTCACACGTCTTCTTGTCCCATTAAAATACGTGTCAAACGTGCGTGCCCTGGCCCAATGTTGTCACGCTACAATTATTCACGAGTCAAAACTGTATACATTTTTGTTTTTTATATTTTCCCTCAATGTTTAATATGTGTTTTTCATGTTTTTTGTCAAATAAGTACAAATTTCAATTGAAAATCAAAATTTTATTTAAACGCTAGATAGCTAGATAGCTCTCTCGTTCTGAAAGCAGCTGTGGCCTATTGTTGTGTCGCTGGCCCAAAGTTGTCGAATCTTACGGTAGGTTACCACACCGTTAAAAATGTTTTCCATAATTTTACGGAATAAGTGCATGTGGAAGTTTCTCCAGAAATCTCCGTAAACTCTCCGTAACATTGCGGATATGTTGGTTTTCAAAAACGGACTTTCCGTAAATATCACGAACCTCTCCGCAAATTCGATAGTTTTCCGTACTTTCAGGTTTAAAAAATAGATATAGGCCTAACTAAAATAATCTTTAATTTTCGCCTGTGTATAAAAAATAATTTAAAAAGTTAAAATATTTTTCACTTGAGCGGGATTTGAAACCGAGTCAGTAATGTATGAGTCCGTGGCTCTAATAAATCATCTGCGATCTTCTTATTTTATATTCAGGTACACCTTTGTCATATACGCAACATTTTCAGTTCCTGTCAAAGTAAGTGTATTTTAAGTGTTGTTTAATATTACTGTCACCTGATGCTACTCTTTGACGTTTGAAGGAATAGGTTTTAGTGGCTTGGATAACCTAACTGCCGCACAAACGATACTTTTCTGGTTACAGATAGCGAAGAAAGCATATCGTGGACTCGGCATTTTTCGTTCCCGAAACTTGAAGTTGTAGCAAACATGCAGACGCTCCCGTGTTTCGTGTTTACGGAGCTCAACTCCGTTTTTTCGTCGTTACGGATTGCGTTTCCGTATATTCACTGTACATTTCCGTTAAAAAAAAATCCGTAAATGTAGGAAAATTTTTTAGTGCATGCGCTGAGTGGCGGACGGTATCCCAACATTTTGCTGGCCAGTGCCACCTTTTTGTTGGCGTGCACGCCTGGAGTTCGCTGTAAAATTGGAAGTTTCGCCTCTCTATTTTTAGGTATAAACGGTTCACCTCTCTATTTTTGGTACAAACGGCTTACCTCTCTATTTTTAGGTATAAACGGTTCACCTCTCTATTTTTGGTATAAACGGTTTACCTCTCTATTTTTAGGTGTAAACGGTTCACCTCTCTATTTTTGGTACAAACGGCTCACCTCTCTATTTTTAGGTATAAACAGTTCACATCTCTATTTTTGGTATAAACCTTTCACCTCTCTATTTTTAGGTATAAACAGTTCAACTCTCTATTTTTAGGTACAAGCGGTTCACCTCTCTATTTTTAGGTATAAACGGTTCACGGTAGTAAGCACTTTCGAAATCAGCATTTGAAAAATGTCACTTCCCCCTACCTGCGTCTGTTGTAACGGGCACAGCAACTGGCATGCTCCCGGTAAAGTTGGCAATGACTGGGAGAAAGTAGTTCCACGTCTTAGCATTGAATAAAAAAATGTTAGGTAAATATTTGTGACCACTGAAATTATTTATTTTGCATGTCGGTTTTTAACAGTTATAAATGTAATTAATTTGCAAAATTCGTAAACTACATACTATTCTAATAATTTCAGAGTTTCCCTTGCCCGAAGCATGAATAAAGTGATAAGGCCTACGGAAATGTAATTTGTACATACGGTGGAAGGATACACAACGTGCTTACAAGCAGATCTTAAGGTGGCCAGTCTGGGTAGGCCGCCAAACGGTGTGCAGAGCTCCAGCAGAAAACGTTTTACTAAAAGAACCGTTCAACGTGTCTAAGCGAGGTCTGCTTGCGAACAGCATTTAAGAAACGTTACGCGTTTGTATACGTTTTTCAGTTCCTCCGTTTTTCTCTAAAGCATCTTTTTATGATAGTAAAAATAGATCAAGCGGGTGTTTTCACGGTTTTTAGGCATGGACGTTCGGGAACAAAACATTAAGAAAGAATAGTGATGTGCATACAATCTTTATTTTTTATCATTACGTCGTAAAATTGTAGGGTCTACGCTGGAAGTCTCCTAGAGGTGCGTTATCGACGGCAATACTGCAAACCAGTTCAGTTCTTTGCGCGTAGAGACGACGAGGAAAGTTGATGCGCTTTTATACCTCGGAGATGGAAATTCTTTCAACCAGGTGGCCACCTTATGCAGGGCATTCAAAACTGCTCAGTTCACTGTGGATGGCCTTTACTTCGTGATGTTGCAGTGCACCGGTTGTACGCGCGTGTGGTTTTGGCCGAGTGTCCGCGAGGGGCGGAGGGGAAAAAAACGACGGAGTCGGGGAATTTCTGTCGGCGTGGTGGGTTCGCTGCGGCGGACTTCATTCGTACCGGATGCGCGGACGTTTAATGAATATTTCAACGGGGAAGCGGGCGAACCGCATCGGCAGCGCTGGACTCTGAGCGCGCGAACAGCGCGGAATGCTCTGTTACAGTCGCGCCAACCTAATTTCCCGCCGAACCCCGACTGCAATCACACTCGTCGCGAATCCTCTGTTTAAAAATCATCCTTAAATTGACGGGCGGTTCCCAGGAAATATGCTGATATTACGCCGGGGAGAGAGGGTTACTTGTGTGTGTTTAGCAAACGCACAATTTTTTTTACGCGCGCTTCGCGTTTCGAATATTGCTTCGGGGTGTTTTTTTTTAGTTGCGTTTTTACGTGTATATGTTTTTTTTATCGTAGATGTTAGCTGGGTAACGGTTTACATACCTAATTTCATATATTCATTACGAAAAAACCAACTTTTACACACTGTTCACGGTACTTTTTAAATCTATTTTTGAGGGAAAAAAATAATTTCCCGTTAACTGAGTATTTGCTTAACGTTCAGTTGGCAGCAAATAAAGTAAAATGAAGGCTGTTCGCGATAAAGTGAGCACTTTGGAAATCAACGTTAGAAAAAAGAAATTGCTCCTACCTCCATGTATTTTAACGTGCGCACTGAGTGACATGCGCTCAGTAAAGTTGGTAACGGTGGAGGGAGAGTAGTTCCACATTTTAACGTCGAATAAAAAGTGTTAGGGAAGCATTTGTGATAAATCAAATTATTTCCTTCACTTCCTGTTATTGCTTCAATGCATCTAAGTGTAGAAATGAGCAGATTTGTAAAATATGTACTTTTCTAATAATTTCACAGTTTCACTCGACTGACGCATGAATAAAGTGATGAGGCCCATGGCAATGTCAATTTTATATACGGCGGAAGAATACACAACGTGCTTACAAGTAGATCTTGTGCAGGGCTTCCAAAAGTGCCCCGTTTACTGTGTACGGACTATAGTTATAAATATTGAAGTTTCGCGAGTGTAATATTTAAATTTAAAGCAATTTAAGTTGGTTTTCTCGCTTGTTTACATAAGATTACAAACGATGTATCATAATTAACTTTCTAACAATTTCACATTTTCACACCAGTGACTCATGAATAAAGTGATCAGAAAAAATACTAATTAATATTACATATAGCAGAAGGATACGACACGTGAAGTGAAAGTATATCGTAAGCAGGGTTTCCAAAGTGCTCGATTAACCGCGAACAGCCAATAGAAAGAATTAAACAGTGCGAGGTTTCCTTTGCGTTTTTTTTTGACGTGACAACGTCTTAAATTAGGTTGCGGCTGGGAGTCACTTATGAAAAAGTGTAACGCTCGGTNTGCGATGAGCCAGGTGGTCTGTTTAAAGAACAAAAACTTTTTTTATAAATTTTAAAAATATGTTATGGTTTCGTGACATAATATCGATGATAATTTGGAAAATGGCGTGAGGTAATAATACTTAATATAATTAATTAGCATCATGGTATTCCATTTAAGCTCCCCCGATCAACAGTCACATTAATTGTTATTGTATAGTCCTTAAATTCTTTTTTTTTAAATAATATTTAATAAATTTTTTTAGCGTAAAAACAAGGCTCTAAAAATTAAGATAATTAAAAATTTCAAACAAAGGTTTTTTACACGAAGTTTGTTATCAGCTAATGTGTTTCTTGAAGTCCTGGCAGTGGCACGCTAGCAATTTCTTTGAAATCCGACACTTAGATCACATTTCGTAAGGGTTTACTTTTGGCTGTTATCTGTTATTAACTTTAAACGAGTTCCAGTAGCATGTAACAATTTTCAAAGAGCTGACCCGACGACCGATTAGCGCACAGTTAGCAATTTTTGGTCGTAATTTGTGCTCGCAATTTAGGAGTCATGTCGGAATTCGGCTTAAGCAATCGCTGACTTATCCTCGGTGATGAAAAACAGATATTTAATTACGGTCAGGAGGATAAATGACAGATGCTGTACCTGGATAATACAAATAAATATTCTGGAATTATGTTTCCTAACCACAACCGGGGAATTGACAGCCCGCTGTTGATTAATTATCATCAGTCGCTCATATGCGTGCGTGTGTGTAACCTACCTGGAACTTTTTTCCGCGTTTGAGGAAGAGCGATAAGGGCTACATTACCACGCTCATCAAGTGCGCTATCTCCGCTAAGCTCAAGGCTCTGAACGGACGTGCGGTGTTCTCTTCGCGCTGTGTGTACCTGCGGGACTTTAAGCGGTCAGCCTATTATTTTATAGGTAGGAAGTCTGTAGAAAGGTTCAGTGCAGGGCACTGAGTAATTTTGTGTGTGCCTGGCGCGTATATTTTGAGAAACAGCGCTTTGAAAAGCCGTTTTAAGCCTTTTTGGTGTACTTTGAGTTGATTTTTTTTAATGTGCATGACGTCTTGAAAGCACTCAACAGCCCTCGTCTTCACGTAGATCAGCACAATGGACGCACGTTTTATAGTTTCGTGGGAAAAAGTGTATTTCAAACACTCTGCAATGCAGGTCAGGCGCTAGGAATGCGGGCCTCTTTATTAGTTGCAGTAATTCGTACGAAAGCTTCCTTCCGGAACACTGCGTAGTGCAATCGAAGATAAGCACACATTGTGTTAACTTCGAATTCTATATTCTAAACGCGGTATCTTCATCACACCTTGACGCTATTCCCCACCTGTGGGTCCTAGGATCCCCAGTTAATATTAGATGGCACAGACTATATGGTGCCTTGAAGGTTGAGGGTATATAAATAATGTAGTCTTTCGGTGTTTTCCTTTACTGGTTGGTTATATTGTCTCGAGTTTAAATATACAGAAACACTTCCGAGGGGTGGTACTCTATTTCACTAACTCGGATTAACTGTGGGCGACGTCGTGGGGGAGGGGGGTGCTTCTTTGGACGACGATTTGATACTTAACTCCGCTTGTAGTGCNTGGATGAGGTCCAGCGATGTGGACGGCCTTGGAAAGGCCCGCGTTTGGTGCTGTCTCCACTCGACTGCCGCTCTGGGGTCGCTCCTCGACGCTCTCCTCTCGTTCCGATGTCCTCTTGTGATTCCCGACGCAACTGACTCTCTCGGTGCGGTGATAAAAACTGAATCCCTCTTCTCTCGTAAATTCGCTTATATCCTCTCTCGACTCTCTCCCTAAGTTCCTACATGTGTCTCCCTTGTTGGGGGAGGGAGGTGGGGTGAGGGAGCAGAACAACGAATACTTCATACACACGCCATGGTTCTTATTGGTGGAAGGAGGGGTGATCTGCACCCTAAAACTTACCCTGTTAGCTCTGCTTCCACGGTATGTGTCCAAGTTGGCCCGTGGTATACAAAGGGGGGGGGGGAGTGCTTGTGGCACCACTTCCAAGCTTGTCAGCCGTTTTCTCTTGTGTAACTAGAGGTGCACGTTGGCGCCACTCTAGCTTGGCTCTGCATTTTTGCCCACTTTCCTACGTATTTACGTAGTGCCTTCCAGGTGCTTCAGCGATATGCCACCTCTTACTTGGCACAACCTTGACACATGTAACTGAGTATCCGTCCTCTGGGTTGACCTGTCGTGGCTGTCCAGGTGTCCAGCGAAGCCGTCAACTTGTAGGCGCTCGCGGGTAGAATAAAATCGCGGGGGGTGTCAGCGAGGTTTCTACTTCCAATATGTGTTACACGTCAACCTTTTGAATCCAACCCTTGAAAATTCACCCCAAAATGTGGCGTTGTTAGTTTATTAAATATACCATGTATCACAAGCATTCTGTACTTCTGTTAACATGAGAAAGTCCATTATTTTTGGTTTCATTTAACCATTTCTTACATTTTATCTGTAAAATATAATAGTTCTTTTATAATAAATATTAATAAAAAACATTTATAAAACCGGTGTTGGTAATGCCTAGTACAAAATATTTCTTATGCAAAATATTATTTTACTAAGTGAGGGCTCTCTGATGCGGTGCGTTCACCCTTTGGTGAAATTTTCTAAACTTGGTTAAGCTTTGTTTGTTCAAAGCGGAGAAATATCCTGGAAGTAGAACTTTAGCAGGGCTTCAGAAAAGTGCGAAGTAGCCGTGAATGAACTCTACCTACGAGAACGCTGTAGGTAGGACAAGAGATACGTGTGGAAGGGTGAAGGTACATTGTGACTAGTCTTTTGCAACTCTTGACGTCGCGTGTTTTGGAAGGTTCGCCGCAAGTCTGACGCACGCGCAAGAGAGACGCGGGCGTAACGTTGCTGGGTTCCACGCGGAAATGACAAGGAAATTAACAACCCTCGCCACACTTTGCGAGAGGCAGTGTAAAAAGCGGACACGTCCCGAGCTTCGCTCTGCTTGTTTGGTAGACTTTGTATCACCGCAGGTGGCCCTGTGTGAGCACGTGTCCCTTCGTCTCCAGCTCTGTCTCTGATTTTTAAATCTTTACTTCCGGCTACCCACCTTCGAACTGACTCAGTGGAATGCATCACCGCTCGGCGCAACAGAGAGCTCAAGCGTGTACAGACTGTACTTACGTACGACTATGCTGCAGATCACCCCCCCCCTTTTTTTTTTCAACACACCACCTAGCCACAAAAAGGCAGTTTTTCGTCGGGGTTTAAAGTTGTTACTCAACAAGTGGGATTTAAAGGGTGCAAGGCAATAACTTCACAGCTAATAAACGTCGAGTGTGCAGTCATTTACCTAACCCACTCGGACGCAGTGTACACAATTGTGTACATTACGCACTTGTAGGTGATTTTCGGTCTGTACTTCACACTGTGAAGCTCAATGACCAATGATCTTACCTGTGGATAAACGACTCGCAAATAGTCTTACTTGCCTAAGTCATAATTGGTTAACATAACTATAGCCGAACATATAGCATACAGCTCATTGGCTGTGGCGACGAAACAAGTGTTGTGTCGAATTGAGTACAACTCGCGCCATAAAATGTTTTGTTTGCAACACCTGACAACGTAAATTATAGTGCGTGTTAAATGGTTAGTACAAGATAGTTCTTAATGCACTTCCGTTGGCTTATTTTCTTGTATGGTGTGACAGCATGACGACCTATGAGTGGCCAGTCTCATGTCAGTATTAATGTGAGTTAATCTGTTATATATGGTATTTTAGTGGTTAACCCTCCAAGTTATCATTATAGACGTCACAAAAATTAGTTTCGTATTTTCACCATATTTGTAACGACTCATTACGCACACTGTGGACTCACAGAATACAGAGGTGAAACAATCACCTATAACGCACATTTTTTTCTGCACACGCCAGCAAAATGGCGTCGCTGGCTGGCCAAACCTTGGAACGCCGTTCGCCAATCAGCGCCTGGTAAACTACTCGCCAGCCGACAGCCCGGGGAAGGAGAGAACAGTTCGCAGCATGCAGACGCCAACAAGACGCAAGACCCTGTTGACTGACACTCGCACAGCCAATTAGAGTATGGTACGCCCGTATCAAAGGAAACGCCATGCCATTTCGCATCAGTGTACTTATCCACTCTGTGGTGGAATCAATGAAGATCGTAAAATGCAATCGATACTTTGGCAGACACTGTTTATGAAACCTTTTCCCGGCTGGCCCCATAGACACTAAAATAATTTGTTTTATGTTAACGACATTTCCTTAAGGGGCTGGTATCCTTGGCGGCCGGTAGGTAGAATTGGTAAGTGGCGCACCTGTTGGTGGACACTAGAGACAAATCTTCAAAGTCTCTTGTTTGTTCAGCTTTCCGTCGAAAGATGGCGATACCAGCGACACGTATAAGTAACAAAACACAATCGCCATTCATTGGAATGCACTTGTCTGTTTTCCAGGTAATATAGTCCCGTTGGGATAGACGTCTTGGGGGGAGTAAGGTTGGCGCGTGCAGCGCGGAGCTAAGAGCCTACTTACTCTCCTGCGATGACGCACAACACGATGACCTTCACCGCACCTTCTCCTTTCTAATTCAGTACACACTTTTACACCACAAATCTCCCGTATTAAAATAATCAGTGTATAAAAAATCTGCCAGTTTTTAATTATTGGGTACATAAATTCAAATGACAATATTG
>NQII01001184.1:399202-413340 GCA_002778355.1 Clitarchus hookeri | reverse complement strand
GTTTAAAAAAGGGAAGTTTAACACATGAAATTATCCTCCGATCATGGAGCAAATTTAATAAAATGGACAATAAAAACTTAATTATTCCTTAACAACGTATTAAAAAGACAAATCTCTGAACTTGTAAGTACTCAGTTATGATCGTATAGTGTACTAAAGCAAGATTGATAAAGAAAATACACAATACTAAGCAAATTTATTAAGGATGCTACCCCCTTAATGTGCACAGTTCTGGTCGTAAATTTTCTTTCTCTGCGCCAGTTCCTCGTCATTGTTCTCGGAATTAAAATGTTGAAGCGATTTCAGCAGCGTTTAAAACCCGTGGTATTTGGGCTAGCTGTTAGCATGACTGGCCGTCATTACGGACGTCCATGGTTATATCCATAGAAGGTCCGTAATTGGGGATGGTTGTCTCCTATGTGGTTTTGCATCCCGGAAGAACTAGTTCCGTCTACCTGGCACGCGAAATGAGCTGTTTTGAATATGTAATTCACGTATGTAACCCATTCTGACACCGTGCACATAATCGACAGGCAGGTAATTTTTGGCCGTTACTGTACACTGCCAGGGTCGGTGTCCAGTTGGACCATAGTACCGTTCTTGGTTATTGTTGGTTAATTTTACTGCAGCCGAAAACAGAGCCTATATGTCATTCGTTAGTGTTTAAACTAGTGCTGTATTGGTTCAAGTACAGTACGCATGAAATTTTTTCATTGAAACCAAAAATTAAATTGTGTCTGAAAGAGTTGAAACTGAATATTTTACGCGTACACCGTATGTTTGTACACGAAATGAAATAACATTTCAGACGGCGGTGGAGTAAAGCTTTGAGCACAACGACCTTATTACAAGTACTATTTTCAAGCTCTTCACCATGAACAAAAAACGACACGTTCAGACTGTTGTAACTTAAAATATTCTGGGTGAACACCTCAACTAGTATAGATCCTTTAAATGAACTTTGTTTCAGATGTCCTGCTTTAATTATAGGGTTAACCCTCAAAGTCCCATAGTTAATTCTGAATGACGAAAAGCCTCCACGCCAGTTGGAAACCTTGCGCGTTGTGGCAACGGCGCACTTAATGCGCGTGTCACTGTCGACGTTATCGCTTCCTTGCTTTTTGTTTTACCTCGAAAGATGAACGGTCTACAAAGATAAACTGTCCATAGAAGGTAAAAATTAATCCTGTGTTTGGTTCACAAATAATACACATTTTGAAAGCCCTCGTTAGTTTCCTTCTTCAGCCCACTGAGTATGGAGTATGCTTCCGCGAAATGTTGGGAGGAAAAAAACTAGACCTTTTGATTACTATACATGCATCGAAAAGTAGCTCTCTGATATGCGTGAACCTGCTATGTCAATCTTGTATAACAGTCCTAAGTGGCGAAATATAAGTAATCACTCTTATTGTCCTGTAATTCCAAGGTGACTCCAGTATACAGTAAAATAATTCTGCACTTGTAACAAAGAATTATTTGGATACTAGTTTCCAGAAATGTTTTTGTAAATCTACAGTTGAAATACTGTATATTTGCAAAACATTATTTTGGAAAACATACAAAATGGTTTACGTAACTCAATGTTTATAATAAACTAGCGAACCGGCCCGGCTTCGCCCGGGCGCAATTGATTTTTACAGTGATACACTAATAAAAATAATTGGGAAAAGACAATTCATTTATGTGAAAACAGAATTATAAAATTATACTATGTTGGCCTAATATTTTGACTGATTACGGCAACCCAAAAGGAAGGAAATATTTTTTACCCGATAGCCAAGAAATAGGGTATTGTTTTTGGAGTGTATCTGTGCAACTATCGCGTAGTTACCACATTTACGCTTTTTAGCTTCGATGTATGAAAATCAAAACGTGAGTTTCATACAGTTGCAGCTTTAGAAATACGTGTACCTAGGTACTAATTTTTGCGCTTGACTGAGGGATCTTAATCGATCACCAAAGTTAAGCAACGTTCCCAGTGGCACACATTTGGATGGGCGGCCGTTTAGTTGCATAACATCTGAGCGCTTCCGGGCTTTGGAGGGCAGGTTAAATATTAGTTCCCGGTTTTTATCGATTGATAGCAGTCGTTGAGCCATTTCAGAGGACCTTGGGCGGCCTGATAAACTCTGACACCAGAGGAAAAATTATTTCGGTCACGTTCCCAGCCACTGCAGAATTAAGATTTGTTGTTATTTCACAGGAACGGGTACAATTTTTGGGATAAAAAGTACCCCATGTCCTATTCCAGGACGTAAAGTACCTACATACCAAATTTCATCAAAATCCGTGTGCCGTTATGGAGCGGAGTGACAATAAACATACACACACATACACACGCACAGACTTTCACATTTATAATATTAGTACGATTTGAAGTCCATAACACTTGCTAGTTAAAACTCAACAATAGCTCTACACGTCCATATCAAGGTTTTGTATAATTTATCTAATGTATTTGCAGTGTTAGAAAAATATCTTTGGCAACTAGTTTTCAAAGGAGTCCTTCTACAAATACAGGATTTATTTACAGTGTACGGACGGAATCACACAATCACAGAACACAAGCCGTAATTATCTCTATATAGCCTTGCGCCTTTAACAACGTAGCGCCCTACGATTGGCCGGTCCTATAGCCACGGATGTGCGAAGATTATCCCAGACCCTGGGCATCGGTGGTCAATATTCGCGAAACGAGAGTCGAAACAGGCCTGGCAACTGCGGGGTAAAGACACTGGAAATAAACCGTGGTGAGCCATCCAAGGCGGTCCTACGTCTATCTCCCAGAGTGTTGTTTCCCAGCACAAGGCGTGGGCATAAATGTGGTGATTATATTGCAGGATTATGGGTACTTTTTATATCGGTACTGGTCAGGGGTGACCCGGATTACGGCGAAGGTTCTGACCCGGATATCACGTGTTATGATGAATTCCAGTTTAAGTGTCCATACATGTTCTGTTGGTGTTCGTTTAATAAATTGTTACAAGACGCTTGAGGGGCGTATCCGAGATCGTGAGGTATGGAGATCTTAATAAAATGAAAATAATTAAATTCGATTTTAATTTATTTGCACAGCTATTGTTTACAGCATTAATCTATTTATTTCCACTAATACTCTTTTTGGTTCTCAATGAGTGCAATGTATAATGCCTATTTCAACTCTTATTAACGTTCTTCATAATAGCCCTAATTTTTTATAGTCAATATAAACTCATACACATAATTAACACACGTTCAGTCAGTCTGTTGCCATAATTTTCAATGTATTTCACCCACGCATGCAGTCCAACAGTCCATCCTGCCTTCGCACTCTTCACTGCTCTGATGTTCGCAGCCACAGATTTTCCTCCCGTTGATTACTTCCGGCGCTACTCGATGCTCCTCTAGCTCATCGTCTATCACTTAACGTGGCACAATCGCCCAGACTCCCGGCGCTCATAAAACTCTCGACTCGGAGGCCCGTCGCACTTTTATACTATCGCTGGCCTTGATCTGGTAGGTTCAAAGCACTCTTGGGTCACGCCGAGAGACACTATGGCAGTAGTAATGACCAAAGCATTCCTGCAATTATGTCTCAATGACACCCGATACCCAAGGTTGGAAGCGGCACGTGCCTTGATAGGCTTAACAGGCACGCTTTTTAAACATTCCTTTGTGAAAAGCCGCTGCTTCTCCGGTTGAAACTGATAGCGCGCGCCCGTCCATAAATCACCCGTGCCTCGCACACTCGCAGCGGCCGCCTGTAACAATATTTTAACCTGTGGTAGTACGTAAATGTAGTTTTTTGTCTATGTCATGTTGGTACTTCACAATAAGTTGTGTTCGCATTAAGCTGAATGTTTTGAAAGTTCTATTCCGGAGTAGTCTAACGTGTGGATGCTTTGCAAATAAAACCAGATTGCATCCACGCACAATAGTTCTTTTAACGTGTGTTTCAAACACTTTAAGCTCACACACTAAGGTTGGCGGGGCGCTGTCACACTAGATTCACTAAAGGATATGTTTAATATAAAACACTCTGTGTTAATTTTTTTTGTTGTTTTTCAATTTATTGTGCCTATTTTAAAGATCATTAGTGTGCTGGCTGACAGTACATGGGCGGTGACGAATAGCACATTACCTTTTTTTTTAGCAAATTGTGAAAATCCGCTTCCAGTGTACTCTGCTGGCATCGAGCACACAAACTCCAGCATGCAAATTAAACACCTATCGCATAACCACACATCCACAAGACGTAAATTTGAACAGGGCTGACAAAAAAAAACTGTTGTCACATATTTTTTAGTTGCAACCGTTAGGTGTAAAGATTATCGTATATTAAACGAAAGGGTGCTACATTTGTGGTTGTGGCGGACTACTCGATAAGGTTTCAAAACCTTTTTTACAGGTGATATAAACACTAAATATACACAGTTGTGTTATACTGGACATATATCTTACGCCTATCGTCGCGTGCACTTACTTTCTGAAGTCTGCACTCTTTTACTGGCAATAAAAGATAAGTTATACGTGAGTCACCTATGTATGGGATGTTTTTGAATAGCATGTCGAATTTATAACGACGGAATATATGGACTAATGTAAACAATATATGCTAGTAACAAAATGTTTGGAAAGGTAATCCAGTGTTTTTAAATTTTAAGACGAAGTTAGGCAAAACAACAGCGGTAATCCGCAACTTCACGTACCAGCGTGCACAACAAGTTGCATATCACGAAGGCGAACGGAACTGGCGCGTCATGTGGAGAGCGCCTACACATAGAACACCATTGACTCGAGGGACGTGGGCGCCGCTAGGGGTTGCTTGTTAGTACACGTGTGTCGAATTACGTGAACAATGGGAGATTGGCAGCCGAGTAGTAAAGGCTGCCATGAGAGATCGCATTTTATTTCCAACAACACACAAACAGTAATTTAGGGGTGATGCGCCAGTTCCGTTAGCCTTCGTCATATGCAACTTGCTGCGCACGCAGGTACTTTACGTTGCGGACTCCCGGCGCTGTTTTGCTAAAAAACAATATACGACCTTTCCAAACATTTTGTTACTAGGATTTGTTGTTTACGTAAGTCCATTGGTGCTATGGTTTGAATTTCGACGTGTTGCCACTGCGTGTATTCCAGTTATGTTCGTCTGCATTCACCGCCGTCCTTCCCGTGATTGCGACACCGCAATGGCGTGACGGGTCATTCGATTGTCTGCTCGAGGTTCTGGGAACGGTCCCCGTGTCTGTTTGGCTTCTGCGTGCTGCTGCTGGTTCCGTGCTGGCTCACCTGCCGGCCGCGAGGTTACCGGGAGAGCTGGGTTGACGAAAACGCGCCCCAACATTTTGCAGGCCGATGGCAGCATTTTGCTGGCTTGTGTGGCGGGGGTTCGTGTAGTAAGAGGATGTTTCAGTTCTGTATAATCGGTTACTCTGGGACACCAGATACGCTTACGGCACTGGACAACGTTTTATTTTACTGAATGGTTATCTGCAAGTGGGGTGCCAGGTGATTATACTCGTTTCAATCCTTCTTTATCGCGATGGAAGTATTTACAGTCGGTTGCGTCCTTTTAATTGATCATATTTAAAAAAATTTCGCCAAAAAAATTGTAGCTAATATACTTTAGCGTTTTTATAAGATTCTCACATTTTCTAAGTTACTCAAATTAGCGTTGCTCCAGGTACAGTCGGGTTTAGACGTCAACTCACTCAGACACAGTGTGCACTGTTGTATATAGTCTATTCGTGGTTACTTCCTTCTTTTCTGAAGCCCTCTTAAAGTTCTACTTTTTTTTGGGTATTCCTCAGCCTCACGCAAACAAAGTTTAACTAAGTCTAGAAAATTACATGAAAGGGATAACGTACTGCATTTGTGCGCCCTCAATATAACAATATCTTTCATAAGAACTGTTTCTTACTAGGCATTTCCAATACGCCTATGTTATCACTGTTATTTCTTCTGCTAATTATAAACTTATTATAATTTATATACAAAATATATAGTAAACGTTAAGTTTAACAAAAAATAAGATACGTATATCTTAACGCAAGTGTAAAACGCTTGCAATACATGACACGTTTAGGAAACAAGCAAGCACGTCGTACATTTTGAGATTTCCCAAAGGTTTAATTCAAATAGCGTGAAGATGTTGCGAACATATTATACATAACCCACAGGACAGTTAATCTTGGATAGTACTGTACACTGAAAGGCTCAGTACGTACTCTATGATCTACGCCGTTGGTACTGAATCGTAAACCGTGCCCTTGCGTAACGTCGTAAGTGGTTTACAGTACTATTGCGGAATGCAAGTCCTACAGCTCATTTGTTGTAAAAACGAAACAAGTGCTACGTGAGGTCAAGTACAGCGCACAGCATAAAATAATGTTCTTATTCGCAACACCTGAAATCATACGTTACGGTGAGTCTGAAAGGATTTAAGTGTTAAGCGTTCGCGGGAATAACACGTTAATACTGATGAGTTGACCGCAGTAGAGGGGTGTTTCTGGAGGGGGGAGTGAGTGTGAGGGGGAGTGGTGGAAGAGGGGTTACATCCGACTGCTAACAGCTGGCCTATGGAACAAGGGAGCGTTGCCTTATCAGCCGTGTCAGCAGGTATGTCGTTACCGAGCATTACGCAGATAAATTACAAGTGACGCACGGCGAATATAGGGCGGGTAATGCCCGCTCGGTGGGGGCTGATATATTGACGGCCAGGTATTAGCCGCCGGACTCGCCGTAAACACAGGTCGTGGCCGGTTATTAGCTTGGCTAATTAGCATTGTTTCGTGGAGTGCGGCCTTCATGATCGTCGCTTATCCGCCGTTATTTCCAGCCGGCGCGGCGCGTCCGAACAAATNTTTTTTTTTTTTTTTTGTGATCTTTGCGCGTGAACTTAAGTGATATGGAGGCTGCGCTGTGCTTCCCCTTATCCGTAACACTTTACTAGTTATCCGTGATTCCTGATTTATTTTGTAATTATCACGTAAAAATAAGTTCTCGATATAGGCCTACATGGTTATCCTGCTTTTCTCTACGCGTAAACGGAAATTATTTTAATGAAGTACTCAAAAGGTGAAATGGCAGAACCTTGCGTGAGTAAAAAAAACCGAAAACATTTGCAAGTGAATTTGATGGCAATCGATTTAGTAGTTCCTTATATATGTTGTACACTTGCGATAATAGTAATACAACGCATGCCAATGAAAGTATAAGACTGCCATTTTGAAGATGAAAAAAAATATCTTGTATAACTTTTCCATGGCTTCCCATACGACTGTTAGCACCAAAGTTTGGTGAATTCGGTTGAAATTTTACTGAGTTAAGTTTGTTATTTTACGTGTGACTATTATCTCTCACCTTGGTAGATTAAAAATGTTATCTGCCAACACATTTTGTGCGCACAAAAAGAACTGTCAGTATGGCAGTTTGGGTGCAGATAAATTGGTTTGTTCCAGATATGTACCTGCATTCAAAATATATAAGAGGTTGCCATTTTGAAAATGAGTACGTTAACCATTGAAAATGATAATGATAATGTGTCTAATTTGTTGGTGGTAATGCATGCAACATGCCATACAAGTTTTAGATTCCAGACTGCACTATCCTGTGAAATTGAGTACTAAAAAGCAAACAATTCGTAAATTTAACGCTTACATACATACTGTCACTAAACCAATTCTGATTGAAATAGTTTTAATCGTCAGTGTGTATGGCATACTAGCCTATGTCATTACTGTCGGTTTTGTGACTCCAGCAGATTCCCCCTCCCCTACCCCGCCTCTAGATGCCGACTCCGGCTTCGCGGCGTTCGTAGATGCCGCCCCCGACTTCGCGACGCTCGTAGATGTCGCTCCCGACTTCGCGACACTCGTATATGTCGCCCCTGAATTCGCGACACTCGTAGATGCCGCCCCCGACTTCGCGACACTCGTAGATTCCGCTCCCGACTTCGCGACGCTCGTAGATGCCGCCTCCGGCTTCGCGACGCTCGTAGGTGCTGTCCCCGGCTTCGCGGCACTCGTAGATGCCAACTCCGGCTTCGCGACACTCGTAGATGTCGCCCCCGACTTCGCGACACTCGTAGATGTCGCCCCTGACTTCGCGACACTCGTAGATGCCGCCCCCGACTTCGTGACGCTCGTAGATGCCGTCCACGGCTTACGCGTCACCGGTAGATGCTGCCGCCAGCTTCGCGATACCAGTAGATGCCGCCTTCCGTTACGTGACACTCGTAGATGCCGCCTCCCGCTTCGTAACACCGGTAGATGCTGCCGCCATCTTCGCGATACCGGTAGATGCCGCCTTCCGTTACGCGACACTCGTAGATGCCGCCTCCCGCTTCGCAACACCGTCAGATGCCGGCTCCGGCTTCGCGATACCTGTAGATGCCTCACCAAGTTTCTCGCTACTATTGATAGCCGGCTCCTCGATGCTGGGTACCACAATGGGAATGTGTGACGTAGCGTGAAATTAAACAATACATCACTCTGAGATCGTATATTGAGACGTCCATGTCTGTCATGTTAGATTTAGTTTCAAGTTCTACTGTAGGCAACCGTGTGTGACTCCGCCGTCGTGGAAGTTGCGTGTCCGTGATCACCAGGCGTAAACATTGTACCGCGGAGGTGCTCCAAAATCAGTGGTGTTACCTTTTTAATTTGCTTCGCACTGGCACAAGCGAGGTGATTATGGAGCAGCGCTGGAATGCAAGGGCGGGTGGAACGGGGGATCCCCGAGAAAACTTGTTGACCAACGGAATCGTCCGACACGATTCCCACATGCAGAAATCCGGGAGCGACCCCGCCGGGAATCGAACCCGGCTCGCCTAGGTGCGAGGCGAACAGTCTAGCCACTACACCACCACAGCCCCTACTGATACAGAATAGGTTGTCACATGCAGGTTTAGGGATTAGGGAACGCCGTTGGCTCACATCCATCACCCCCTCACACCACCCCCGCCTCGCGCACTTCGCTAGGCGCCTTCTAGGCGGCACGTGGAACCACAGGCAGGTGGAAAATTTCGGGACACGTGGAGTTGAAGCGAAGGCCTCCCCCCCACACCCCCTTCATCATCGCACGTCTCTAGCCGCCGGGAAATCTGTTGAGAGTGCAGGGCTTTCTTGAGTCATCAGCAAATAATCCGGTGTAGTTCGCCTGAACGCCGTAAATACGCACCACGAAAGTATCGCTGACGACAGTAGGTATTATCCCTCCCCGCCAAACCTTCAGAAACGAGGACACGTCAGTTGGGAGGCTTGGTTAGGCGTCTTCCACTTCACCCCTCTCACCCCCTTCACTCCCCTACAAGGCGCCACATGCCGCCAATTCAGGACAAAGGCGGGCATGTATAAAAACCCCTTTCCAAGAATAGGAGGGCGTCAGTGATATCGGGTACGTCAGGCAGTCATATCGGGGCAGTTGTTAGTTCATCTCCACCACCGAGTGACGTCAGTTCGAGCAGAGAGTAAGTCAGTACAACAGTTACCAAGGCCGGGGTATCGGAACCCGGCCACGTCCATCAGCCGCATCATTAAGAGGTCAGTCATATAAAAACAGTTGATCATCACCGAGCCAAGGGAAGAGCCAAGGGAAGAAATCGCGAGAAGACATGAGTACGAGTCCGAACCGCAGCCCAGGGAGAATCAGCACCGGCGAGCCGGCTTCCACGGCCTACCACTTCGCTGGAACTCATTCCCAGATGACAGCCTACCCACACTCACCTCTGAGTTAAGCATAGAATTCGTAGTCCAAAGAAGCCCCACTCAACCACGAATTCGCCCCGTGAATACGAGTAAACAAACTATGACAGTACCGCACCTCGAAAGTTTTGATGTTGTTTATTTGTGAATATATACAAGACAATATATTCGTACTTCAAAATACAACAGTGATAGTCTACCTCCTTATAATACCGGCAACCTCCAAGCACTTTTTAGTCGGTGCCTGGAGGACATTAACTCTGACCAGATAAGCCACCATGTCCTCGACAGTGACGGTACCTGCGTCAAGGTAAATGCGTAGATGTAAAATAATGGCAAAGCGGTTTCTTTGTTGTGAGCGTACCCTTTTGCTGATTGGCCCCTTAAAGCTCTGGAAACCGGACTTGTATTAGACTTACTATTGCGTTCGGGATGTTATCTTGATAGTAAGTCTCCAGGCGTTGATTGACCAACACCGTCCTGCCATATTGCTGGCGTGTGTGGCTAAAGTTGGTGATACGCCTCACACTTTTCGCTTTTGTATTCGTATTCCGCGCCGTTGATCAACCTTCTAAAGCATCTTGACTCAGCACATTTTGCAGATAATACTGCTAGAGGTAATGCATGGTTAACTGACATTGGCTGTTGACTTTCATACAGCATTATTAACCTGTGTGATTGTGTTGCAAGACATTGGTCACTCTAGCGCTGCATTTTTATTATTGGCTAGGAGAGAACTTAAAGTGTTCCATACAACTTTTTGACGAATAGCAGAGGTCAAGAGATTGTGAAGTCTATTCGAAGTATCTACGCACTTATTGCGTCACCACATGCATGCCGTGATTAGTTGTTTCGTAAGTACATCACGCATCTGGAGCGTTTCATACACAAACGTATCTCAATTTTGGTTCAACTAATCTTTTACTTACATTTGTATCAATAAATTATATTACAGTTACCATTAATATTAATAAAAACAAAGAGAAAATAGGTGTGTTGGTAATGCCTGGTAATAAATAGGTCTCATGAATTGTTTCATTAAATTGAGCGCGTACAAATGCGTTGCGTTCTTCTTATTGTGTAGTTTTCTAGACCTAGTTAAGCTTTGTTGATACGAGGCGGAGGAATATTCTGAAAGTAGAAGTTGAAAATAACCATGAATGGACGGTATCTGTTTGCACAAGTTGGATTTTATGACGCGTATTGAAATTTCTGGTTCAACACAGCAAAACTAACGGCTTCCTGAATATTCTGTCTTTAATGCTTACAGTTTCATAATATTTACTATTTTCTAACTCGTGTCTGTCAAGGAGGAAGAAGTGGTTATTACTTATCCGGAGGACTACACAACTGATAAACATCAGCACACACGCAATACAAACTCAAATTAAGCTAAGATATGAGTTTGTCCATCAAACATAAAAACATACATAATATGTACTTCACTATTCGAGAAATATTCTGTAATTTTAAAATGGCGTGTTTCAGTCCTCTTTTGTATAGTTTGTGAAACTTAATAGAAATACAACCATTTTTTGAAACCTAATTTATAAATAATTTATTTGTATGTAAATATTATAGTACCGTCAACTGATGAATTAGGCACTGTAGAATAATTTTTGTTCCCACAAGCGGCAGTTTTGAGTTACGAGAAACATTATAAATGTTATGTTACTGGCAGAACCTTACTTGATGAAACTGCATAATTTTATTTCGGAGATGCCACGTGTGCAAACTGTAACCAAAAAATCCTTTAAAATTCCGCAGTTTACCCCATTGTTGCAATTATATAACATTGTTGACTGTAATGTTCGACACACGAATAAAAATAAGAAGGGGACATGCTTAATGGCGAGACGTTCTAAGCTTGTCACATAAATGAGTGTGCACCGTTATTTCTCTAGTTCGAGTTCATGGAAATGAGCTACGATGAAGTTAGCTGGAAATGTTTCCCAGTATTAGTTATGGTCGTTCTCGAGTTTTCAGTAATAAATGTTGGCCGGTGGTATCGGGGAGCTAGATGGAAAATGTGCAACATATGAAGCATTCTAATGTGTCGTTCAACAGGGACGAATAACTCGTCTGAACGCTCTATGCCTGAACGCGTCGTTATTTTTTAATTGCCTTCTCCCATCTCCGTCCCTCAAAACCTTTCCCCCATCCCCTATCCTAGTAATTTCTGTTGCCGGCGTCAGGAAGACGGGGGAAGGGGGAGTAGTATCGTAGTAGAAATAATAACAGTATAAGTAAATTTTTAGCCGGTCTCTGTTGCTCTAGACAACAAAACCTCGTCGCATCCAGTCGATTTCTGGCGGGAAAAAATATATCGGCCAAAAAAATAAAAGACGTGTGCAGAAGTGGTGTCCCTCGGATAAGTTACACATCTAACGTTCTAGTTTTGCTTAATTCGCGACAATGGTCTCAATTAACGTACGTACAGCTATTGATATCTTTTCCCATGGGCGAAGGAGGTTTGCTGCGCGTCAGTTAACGTGGAATGTGAACATTTCAGCGACGTATCCACCCAACAGCATCACGCTCGGCATGAATTGTGGTCTTTCCCAATTTTTTCGACGTTTCGTATGTAAGCATAACCAGGTTGTTAAACGTAATGGAGATGGTTCTATACTATTCAGCGTTTAGAAGCAGTGCTTCCCGAAGTTCTTTACGTTAAGGGAAATATGAAGATAAATGAATTTTGCATCACAGAATGCACAAAGAATTCATGTTATAAAAATATGATTTTGTACGCTGCTTCACCCGTGGATACAACACATTTCACATTCTTAGGCCCGTTCTACAATACACGGATGCGTAAGAAAACGTATTTGGAACACGTAAACGGAATAAACGGACGACTTGAGGTGAATTTTTAACTATTCTACAATACAAAGAAAAATACATTTCTGCAACTAACAAAATCAAAAATACTCCACGGTTAAAAATTACTAATATAGTTTTTATGATGTTTAAAACTCTTTTGGTATATTTTTAGCATGTTTAACACCGCGAGGGACCGTAGTGGCTAAGCGGTTAGCCGGCTCGCCCCCCCCCNCTCACCCCTCACCAAGGCGAACCGGGTTCAACAACCGGCCGGGATACCGGATTTTCGCATGTGAAAATCGTGCCAGACGATGCCGCTGGTCGGTGGGTTTTCTCGTTGATCTCCCGTTTCCCCCTCCCCTTTCATTCCGGCACCGCTCCATACTCACCTCAATCACATTCATCGGCGGCTCTAAAGACCTCGCTGTTAACAGCCGCCCTGAAATCTTCACTTAACTTTAACAATGGACGTGTTTATTATATGAAAATGATAATAGCCATGGCAAATCAATCCAGTTGTGGTCGTGCTTACTACCTTGGCCTCGAAAACGAATATCAACAAACAAAAAATTTGATTGGTATTGGCTAGAAGGATTCACGGACACGTAAGAATTGGGAGTCGCCCGGCTTTCTTACGTGCATCCGTACGTCATCCGCGTACGCGCGTCTCATTGTAGATTGAACACGGATCGTGTTGCGTGCTCCGCTTCCGTGATCCGTACCCACATCCGCGTCATTGCAGAACGGCTCTAATTAGGAGGTGAATTACGAAAAACACTGAAATTAGCTTTTACGTATTTACATAGCCACTTTTTGGAAGCAAAGAGCGTATCAAATTATGTTCGGGTTTATCGAGCCTTTGCGGAGAGCTCGAAAACCGGACGGAATTTCGAAACTGCACGTTCCCGGCTCGCAGAACCGACAGCTGACAATTTTCCTGTATAACGCGTCCCACCCTGTGTGTATCCCGATAGCTCAGCACGGCAGGTGTTGTTTCGCGCGGCTTTGGGCGGGTGTGGGGGAGGGGGTGGTTTCACGCAGTGCGTACCTGCGTGGAACCTCTGGTGCGTGAGGTCGCGTGCCTGCGGTTGCCCTCAAGATCGGAGAGAGAGACGGGGATGCTTAAAAAGAGAGAGAGAGAAAGGGCAACAAAGCGTGCGCGAGGCTGTTTCAAACGTGATCACGTTGCCTGCCCGCACGAACCAGCGTTTGTCACGTATCTGTGTGCTCACTGGGTTGAGAACAAAACGAGGTTTCTTATGGGAAAGTTTGGCGTAGGGAAAATTTCCGCCACTAGGATCGTCGTGTTCCAAAAGGTTACTTTTAATTACAATTTTTTGTTACGTACATTATAAAAGAACAAGATTTTGCGTAGCTACGAAGTTATTTTATATTTTATTTATGACTATTGCAATTTGCCTTGTTTTTTAACGTGGAAAATAGAGAACATCTGGTAGTACCTACACGTGCAACACTATCGCTTACCAAGTGGCGAAAATTTTCCCTTTGCCAACATTTAAACGCTCATATACCCAACCTGCAATGGAAGTAACCTTAGCTCTGCTTCGCACGATTGCTACCAGAAAGGACACGAGACGCCCTATTTTATTGTGAATTCCAAGCCTCCTG
>NQII01001184.1:360013-399122 GCA_002778355.1 Clitarchus hookeri | reverse complement strand
GGGGGTTGCAACATCACCGTCTCAGCATTTTCATTCAGTAGGCCTACTTGAGTGGCGTGCAGACATTTGGACGGCTCTTAACATCGAGGTCTTGAGAGCCGATGAAGGTGAGTGAGGTGAAGTAGGGGCAGCGCTGGAATGCAAGGGCGGAAGAAACGGCACGATTCCCATGTGCGAAATTCCGGGAGCGACCCCGCTGGGAATCGAACCAGGTTCGCCTACGTGGGAGACGAGTAGTCTGACCACTACACCACCGCGGTCCCGCCTACTCGAGTCACGCCTTAACTGATAAAAAGATGTTCGCTGTTTGTTGAGCACTTTTAAAACACCTGCTTACGATGTACTCTTTTGCCTTCTTCTATCCTATAGTTTCCATCGACCTTGTCACTTTATTGATGTATCGATCAATTTTTAAGAACTTCAATACGTTACTAAAATGAGAATTCTTTATTTATCGTGCCTAAAACAAGACTCAAATAAATCAAAAAAATTTAGCTTCCACAAACTTAAACAGTACAATTTTAATACGACTTTAAGACATGGAAATGCTTTTCCGGCAACGCTGCCAACTAAATACAGGAGCATACCTGTGTGCTAGTTAAAATATTAGCAGTTAGCATGGGTTTTCGGAAGACATCAGTTAACAGCGAGTCAAGCAAAACTGCAAAAACGGTGATTTTTGTACCTTTGACTACACATGGATCAGTTCGTTGTTATTTGTATATAAAGCACTTTTGTGTCAACCTATAATAACGAATTTCACCCTTGGGGGCAATAACAGGCTGATGAAAAGTACAGAGAACTTTAACTAATCATATCCGATGAAGAAAGGCAGGCATACGTCGAAGTTTATGTAGTATAGGATGCATAGAAACAGAACGAAACATTGTTTTCATTTAAGTGCCGAAGCGGACCATGATCTTGTTATAAAAAGGGAAAAATTGGAGGGTGTGTATTAAGAAACTGCACGAGTATTTGACAGATACTGAATATTGGAAAACCACTCTGGCTAAATTCCTACTGCATCTGCATGTGGACGTATTAGTTAAATTTTCTCTCTAGTTAGATTGAAGAACATAATTCATTCTTACGAAGGTTTAAACACAATACAAATCGGAATATTTTAAAGGCTTGTATTTTTAAAAAATGAGAATTACAGTTATCCCACTGTTTCAATATACAAAACAGAAAATCCGGTACGCGTGTAACACCTGTGCTGCTGGGTGACGAAAACTGTAATTTATCGAAATATTAGCGTTGAGTTTCCCAACCTGAGTAGAATAAAGCTTAGCTGGGTAAAGACCAGTTTAGGCGTCTGTACTGCGAAGGAGGCTGAACACAGGGAAATTACTTTCGTTGTTCAATAACGTAAAGCTATGATTTCTAATAATCAAGGTGCCTTCGTAAGGGAGTTTGTAAGCATAAAAGACTGACTGCGTGCTGTCGTGTACTCCGGTTCGTACACGCTGTCCACGGTTAATTGAGCGCTTTTGAAACAAACCTTTGAAAAATGCCACTGCCCTTACTTGAATGTATTTCATCTGGCACAATGACTGCCATGCACCTAGTAAAGTTGGTAACAGCGGGGAGAAAGTAGTTCAATGCTTTAACGTTGAATTGAAAGTGTAAGGTAAACATCTGTGAATACTCAAATCATTTGGTTAGGTTTTTTTTTAACTGCGTACTGCATACAAGTGTAAAAATTAGCGAATTTGTAAAAATATTTACTTTTCTAATAATTCCTGAGATTTACTTCTTGACCGACGTATGCATAAAGTGAATCAGGCCCGAGGCAGTATTAATTTTTACAAATGGTGGAAGAATTCAGTGTGCGTACAAATATATATCTTAAAACCGGGCTTCCAGAAGTGCTCAGTTTACCGTGAACAGCCTTTCAGTTCGGGAAAAATACCCACACGCAGCCTGACCCGGTAGAGCGGAAGTGGTGAAGCAGGGAGCGGGCATTTTGGCGGCCCCGGTTCTTGGCGTATTGATCTCCGCTCCGTTCTCGGCACGACCGCGGCACTTCGGCCGTCCCCGCCGTGCTCCGGGCATCTCCGGCGCGACGCCCCCACTTCTCCCCTGATTTACCCAGAAGGTTCACGCCGTCCTATAGCTCGGAGCACCCCGTCAGACCGCCTCGCCCGCGCGGATTAATTTCGGCGATTTCGCACCGGCCGCGGTATTATCATCTGCCCCCCCCTCTCTCTCTCACGCCCTGGCCGGACACCTCATCTTCGGGATCCGCACGTGATGACGGCTTTTTGCGGCGGCCTATTAAAAAAAAACCGGAACCGGCCCTCAAATTCCGCGATGTTTCGACACTTTCCCGCGCGCGAGAAAATAACGTCCGGTGAAAAAAGTGCTTTACCCCGCCGCAGACGACGCTTCGCAGGGGAATTACATTTTATTCCGACTTGCACTTGGAGCGGGAAATATTAGACCCGTGCTTTACAGAAGCAAAAATATCATAGAAGAGGATTTTTAATTTCATGATTTTATTTTGGAGTTTGCTATATACACTGTGGTTGTGAATTGCATTGTGCATTTTCATCAAGGGAATATCAGTATCGTGCTATTAACCGCTCATGCTTAGAAATCATTTTTGCAAATACAGATTAAAATATAATAAACTGTTTTTCTTGTATTTTGCATGTCATGATTTTTATAATGAAAGGTTTCTGAGACACGATAGCGTAAACAGTAAATCGTAGCTACTTCTAAATCTGATATTCGGAAAGGTGTAAACTTATAATATACTTTCGCCTTATTAGTGAATGATTGAAATGCAACGAGAATCAGTGACTTGGAGTAGTCGAATTCATTGTAAATCAATGAAAGTCAAGTTTTCACTGTTTTTAATAGTCTGCTACTAATTAAAATATGTATTAATTGGTATTAGTTTTTGTTTATTGAGATTTATGGTGCAGTAGAGTAGTTAGAAGAGTATTATTACCGATCTCTATGGGAGATCATAAACCTGCTGTAGTAAGAAAAAGGTAAAAATGTTAAATCTGTGAAATGAAAGTATAAAGAACACCTCTCTTTTTTATTCCCTCCCTTCTTCTCCCCTCGACATGCTTTTCTGAAGGCGAGGCGCATATTTAGCCAACATATGGTTCTTTCTCATTTCTACTACATTTCGCTGTAGTCTATTTTTGAGTATCGTTACGACAATTTACTTCTTAGGTGGTCCTTTTATGCGTTTTCATGTTCCTATTGTTGTGACTGAAGCTCGTGCAATCAATCACTCTGATTGTAAACATTTATTTGCGGCTTACAATCACCCAACAGGCGTGAATCGGTTGTTTTCCACTATTAAAATCAACCGTAGACAACAGTTGTAAGCATTTTTTATTTGTTACAAATTGTACGTGCATAATTTTAAGGTTCCCGTGCGTATTCATTCAAAGAGAGCAACAGATTTTTGAGGTTAGAACACTTACCTTCAGACTCATCGCCAGCGTTGATATGTTTAAGGTTATTACTCATTTTATTTGTTTGATGCGTCGTTGCCTCCCACGCACGAATTTAAGCACACTGAAGTTTATAATGATTGGGCAAAAAAAAAGGAAAATCCGCCTTGGCTATTTTGTTTTGTTCTCTGTACTAGAGATTTGGGTCAGGAGGGCTTAAATTACTAGTTGGAGATTTTTGGTCATTCGACATTGCGATGCAGGTGTGTGTCATGGAAAAACATGACTGAACACGAAAAAATACTTAAATAAGACAAGTAACCTATGGACAAGAAATAAATATATTTATACAACACTGGAAAATTTTAAGAGGGAATAGAGTAAAAAAAAACAGGACAGCGAGTAGTTACGAATATGTATGTGTGTATACATATGTATATTTATATATATACACACACGCGCACACACGACCGACATATAACACATAGAAAACATTACAGGCTAGAAACCTGTTTGAAAAATTAAGACAACGCTGACAAATTATGTACAGGAAAAAAATGAGACAACATAACAAAGAAACACACTCAAACAACAGCAGTTTTATAAGACACAACAGAATGCAAGCCAGGTATGCAGTAGTCAAGAATATATATGTAGAAATCCTGAAGGAATCTAGTTTAATAAAACACACGACACCTGCATCGCAATGTCCAATGTCCAAAAATCTCCATCTAGTTATGAATCCCCAATGTACTATTCATTGAAATAGCCCAAGGCTTTTAATTGTTTCGGATACCAAGCCGTTACGAACTGTGATTTAATTTACGGCATTATATAGCGAATAGCAGGATTCTCTCTTTAATCGCGTAACACTGTTTATATTAAATCGAGCAGCTGGAATTTAGCTGGTGCGAACTTCTTTCAATCATTTGATCTGCAGGTGTACAGACTTGGATGTGTGATGTTAAGAGCGGTCCCTACAGCTCGCCAAGTGTTTTAATTTCAAATTGCTGAACGTGATCCCGTAATACCTATAAACTAAAAGATAAAACACTTTATACGAGGGACGAGTAACGCTCAGAAGACGTTACGCACATTATAAATACTATTCCCTGGCCATCCAACGTAGTTCAAGACAGCTTTTTCCCGCTGCTGTGTTTCAAAATATACTGGTTGGAAACAGTAAAACTACTATGCACTAAAATTTCCTGCAGACTTTCCGTCAGTGGGCAAGACGTGTTCGGAGACAATTTTTTTGAGCCAGTGAGAGAATATTTCTTTTCCAGGATGTTTTTTTGCACTATCAAATTAATAAGTTAGATAAGCGAAACGAAGAATGATTCAATATAAACAGCTACATAGACAATTCAACTATTTCAAGCTAGTATAAAAATATAAATTTAGGCGTTGCAATGAACAAATGTTTTGTTTAGACTTGTATCAGTAGAACTCTCTTGTCATACGTCGGGACCAATAAAAATGATTCTGTACGTCGGATGTTGCTGGCAGCAGGAGTTTATACGTCTACGGAATATAGTCACACTAAACAATGAGAGATGTCTCTCATAACGTGACGACCTTCTCTTACCGAATGCCGTGCTTTTATATGGACGGTCTACATTATTAAAGTCACGCACTGCCCAGCATCCAATTTATAGACCGCCATACTTGAAAGGGCCTCAAAATGTCCCTGAATCCGACCTTCTTGCTAACTGTAACGCAACTTCGATGACATCAGTGGCTTTGTAACTGGTGTTTGCTTCATGGCTGGGGTTTTCTGAACTGAATACCTTCGCGCAGCAGTGCCTCCCAGCCTTATTCTTCGTATCAGCTTTTTGCATTGGTGCGTTCGTTTTCGACTTCCTTTCAACCATATGTGCTTTCCAGCATAAAGTCAATTTCCAACGTGAAGTTACTTTCAGCCTGGACGCCATTTTCCACCTGTGCATTNCTCCACCCTCCTGACGCCATTTTCCCACCCGCGCGTCGTTTTCCATTCGGGCGTTTTGCTAGGTTTCTTTTCCGTCGCTCGATCAAGGGGTGGACGCAATCACAAAGGGTTAGACAACAGACATGGGATATAAATAGTAGCACAACAATTTATTTGAAGTATTATTATTGGAGAGACATACTTAAAGAACAAGCAACAAGATGTAATATTTACATTTCAGGGTCCTAGCATGTACTCTAAAAAAAAAAAAATATCCCTGTTAAACTTCCTAAACTGAATTGGGAGTTTTTAACCCATATATATGGAAATAATACCACACACCTGGCTGCAAATACGGAATGTTAAGCGTCGCTACTGTGTAAAGTTCGGAAGTTTCCTACGCATTCGACTGTTTCCTGAGCAAATGTAGGGACGCTAGCGTGAATGTATGGGAAATAACTTTACCATTCGCGCTTTCTCACTTTAGGTATACTCTCATAAAGTAAATTTGCGAGTAATTGCTTAGAGTGTGAGGTCGTGAGCTGAGAGTCCTGAATGTTAGGGTCGGAAAGGGCAGCTGCTTTTACTGTTGTGCCGTATTGCAGCTGGAACATGACAAAAAGATAAATTTGTAAATAAATTTTGCCTCCCGTATTGTGTTCGCGTGGAAGATTTTATATTTTTGTAATTGTTCTTTATTTAAATCGCTCAATGAATTCGTAACAAATAGCAATCAAAACTCGTGTGAATGAGGTCATCTTTTAATTTGTCTGTGAAGGTGTTTATGTTGAATACGTGTTCGTTTAGCTTACCTAGCTTATTAATTGGAAACTATAAAAAAACTTCCTTGGAAAAAAAATATTATCTCTCACTCGCACTTCTTGCTTGGATATCTGCATTTTATTTTCATGAGCATAAATTCGTTCAATAACACACGTTATTTAGTAATAATTCACGAAGTCACAAAAACTACAATAATATCGTAAATAACAACAAAATAAACCGCTACCACGCATAGAGTAAATAAATATGTAATAACATAATAACTTACTATGGACTAGGAATAATAATAAAACTATCCTTCAACAGTGTTTACTTGATTTGAATGAGGTCAGAGGCAAGTAGTCGTCCCACACTTTCTTTAAGGAAAATAAATAGCATTTCTAACTAGTTTGAAGAAAGCGCGATGACAGGAGAGAGAGAGAGAGAGAGAGAGAGAGAGATAAAAGAGGAGGATGTGCTAAGGAAATAGCCTCGTCGTGATAGTTTTATTTTACTACCCACATGAAGATCTATGTCACAAATAAATTTCAGGGGCCATAACCAGAGACCTCAGGGAAATCGGTACTTGATATATAACCATCGAGCCAACTATGTTTTCTTGTTTTACGCTGTCAGCCTGTGAGTCAAGTGTTAATGCGATTTTACCTGTAACTCCTTGTGCGTCAGCGGAAAGAGCCTAGAAGACATACACCGAAGAGCCAAAAAAATTGGCATAGGCGTGCGTATGAAAATAACAGAGGTATGGAACCAATCAGTGTAACGCGATGCGGTCGGCAGCTAGATCGGTTACTGCTGCTACAATGGCAGGTTATCAAGATTTAAGTGAGTTTGAACGTGGTGTTATAGTCGGCGCACGAGAGATGGGACATAGCATCTCCGAGGTAGCGATAACATTTGGATGTTCGCGTACGACCATTTCACGTGTGTACCGTGAACTATCGGGACTCCGGTAAAACATCACATCTTCGACATCGCTGCGGCCAGAAAAAGATCGTGAACGAACGGGACAAACGACGACTAACGAGAATCATTAAACGGGACAGACGTGCAGCCCTTTCTCAAATTGGCGCAGATTGGATTTGTGGACTGCCCTGCAGTATTCGTGGTGTTAATTGCCTCCTGCATACCTTCAGACATTAGTCGAGTCCATGCCACGTCGTCTTGCGGCACTTCTAAGAGCCGGAGGGGGGGGGAGGGTGCCCTACACGATATTAGGAAGGTGTCCCGGGTTTTTTTTACTCTTCAATGTACTTCCTAAGTACGGACATTGCAACTTAGGACGAGCGACGGAAGATAGTTCGGTGGAAATTGTCTACGACTTTGCACGTCACATGTTGGATATTCATGGGCACTCAGCTCGCGTGGTATTGGCCGAAATTACCGCTGTGCATAGTTCGCTAATGAATTAATTAGATTTCCTTAAAATTTGATTGTGTTTAATAGAACGCAGATGTTGCTAGAATTATATGTCAGTGTAATTCACAATATATGCGATGTTTGCTGTTTCCCTTCAGCACCACGCTTCTGTAGTAAAATTATTAGTGAGTATTACTTTCGACAACAAAAGAGTCGCCAAAAAACACTTTAATTCTAGCATTAAAGCGTTGCTCTGTTATACACGAGTTTCGTTTTATTTCGCACAGTGCTCACACGGATTTGTAAAATTCCCAGATCAATTTCATTAGCGGGCGTTGCGTCATTATACGCGTGCCATTTAATTGTGGCGGACGAAACAAATATTTTGCAATTAAGTAATTCACAGCACAGTAAAATTCTTTAATGGCTGTTACGCCGGCAAACAGCCACTGGCCCAGTGCATTGTTACCGTTAGACAGAGCCGTGTTTATGCACAGCTCATTAACACGCCACTATGCATTAATTACCAGGAAGATGGAACTGTTTCTCTTTCATCAACATAGATATCAGAATTACGTAATGGTTGTAATTTATAATGGAAACGAATGTATGTAAAAACAGTAATTAAATTTATGTATAAACGTATTAATAATATTAATATTTTTTTTACATACAACCGGAGTGTTTACTAGTTTACTATATCTGCCTTACTTGACCGGGGTTATTTGCAAAGTTTTGAAGCCTCCATAGTAATGGAAATACGTTTCAATGTTGATTTTAAATAGTCTGTTATTGATTTTTAATTTCACATTTAAGTAAGTATTTTAACAAAATGTTTTATTCAACGAAAATAAACTTTTATGACAATTTTAATAGTGTGTGTGCTAATTTTTAATGAATTCGGTATGTAGTACATTTGTGTTGCAGTACTCCACTACTCTACTTCCACCTTAATTACGTTTCACCAAAAATATGATTTTTGGTATTTTATACAAATTGCAGTAATATTTGGCATCACACGAACATACATACGATTCTGAAAATTCACCGGGTAACTTCGATCGACGTATGAATTCTAGTCGTAATGTACACGGCAGTGTTAAGTTTTACGTGTTACGGGAAGATAACGAAATTATCAAAAAGATAGTTCAAGGAGCAATGAACCAACTCTTGTGTTGAGTGAAGTGTAGAGAGTTGGTCGGCTCTTAACATGGAGGTCTTGAGAGCCGATGAGGGTGAAGCGAGGTGAGCATGGAGCGGCGCCGGAATGCAAGGGTGGGGGAAACTGGAGATGCCCGAGAAAACCCGCCGACCAGCGGCATCGTCCGGCACGAATGTGAACCAGCTATACTGTAACATTATGCGTGCCGAGTCTTACTTCGTTTCCACGTCAAACTTATTGAATAACTTCTATACCACGCTTCAGCAAACACACGGTTTTTAAAACAATATATATTTTTGTCCCACGTATATCTTTTTGACAGATATTCACTCGGGCGGAACCCGCCGTGTTTCTAGCGCGGCTGATCATCGCCGGGTGCCATTTTCTTCTAACCCGTGGGTACATCCCGCATGATTGTCCATTGTTCTGTGCCGCATTGCAGGCCGTGCACGGGTCGTATGTTGTAAATTTTTTTACGCTCAATGTAGTTCCCGTGGTCGATAGCATGCGGTAGTCGCCTTTAATAACTTATGACACGAAACCAGCCCTGTGTTCACGCAATTGACAGCGAACAATTTTGTACGACTCCGGAAATTACGTAATGTACTGCTTCGGATGTGATCGCTTGCGTGGTGGTGCGGTCAAACGCCTGTGGATAATGTACTTTATTCGTACAGGCAGAGCTACTCTGTTCACTGGGACGTGGGTGAGTTTAGCGACGCGAGCTGCAGATCAACTAAGTTTATTGAAACGAGCCTGTGCCAGAGAATATACGTTTAAATTAAGGCTAAGATGCACAGTATAGATATATCTGTGAGCAGTGTGCCCTTTTCGTGTATTCATAATTATACGCGATATCGCATAATTAAAACAAATTTTTGGAAACGTGTGGGACATACTGCCCTTTATACTAGGTGTTAGTCTAGTGTTTAGTTTACACATTACTCCCCGCAGTCAACATTGTTCGAAACATTTTACGGAAAAAGAAAATTCCGTAAACATTTCGTGTGTGTAACGCTCAGTTAACAATCGGATTAATTTTGTTGTTGTTGTAAGTGGCGAAGAGATATTTATAAATATGCGACGTGTTAGTTTATTGCATTCTGCAAGGGACATATGAGATATGACATAGAAAAAACAAAGATATTTTTACCAAGCTGTAATAGAACACTATTCAAATACTGTCTATCCTTTCATCATAACAACTCACCCACCAGCCTTATGGGTTGTAGTGTAGGAAAAATTTCACATCTTTGAACAGCGGTAGGTTACAACAGTTTAAACGGGCATGAAGTGACAAAATGCCATATAAGTGTCGTTTTGACGATGTAGAATACTTGAAGGTTTAGTATTACTGGCGCATGTGTCCTTATTACCACACATGTCAATTTTTTACCTCATAATGTGTCTCATGCATAAATACTTCACCTGCAGTTTTCAACATGAAAATGACGTGAGTGTTATGTTTTTCGCCTGACGTGGTACGTTATCTGTGGATATTAGTTGGACTTCAATTTTTTTCCTTGTACAAAGATGTTTTACATGCCATTATACACTGAAGAGCCAAAAAAAACTGGTATAGGCGTGAGCATGCAATTAACAGAGGTAGGGAACCAATCAGAGTAATGCGATGCGGTCGGTAGCGCCTATATAAAACAACAAGCGTCTGGCAAAGTTGCTATATCGGTTACTGCTGCTACAATGGCAGGTTATCAAGATTTAAGTGAGTTTGAACGTGGTTTTATAGTCGGTGCACGAGAGATGGGACATAGCATCTCCGAGGTAGCGATAACATTTGGATGTTCGCGTACGACCATTTCACGAGTGTACCGTGAATATCGGGAATCCGGTAAAACATCACGTCTTCGACATCGCTGCGGCCGGAAAAAAATCATGGAAGAACGAAACAAATGACGACTGGCGAGAATCATTAAATGTGACAGACGTGCAACCCTCTCTCAAATTGGTGCAGATTAGATTTGTGGACTGCCTTGGAGGATTCATGGTGTTAATTGCCTCCTGCATACCTTCAGACATTCGTCGAGTCTATGCCACGTCGTCTTGCCGCACTTCTGCGTGCTCGGGGCGGGCTCTACACGATATTAGGCAGGTGTACTATTTTTTTTGGCTCTTCAATGTATATATATTTATTCACATACAATAGCATACAATTTTATATACCTTTTTTTTTTGTTTGTTGAGTTATTTATATTGGTATAGTACATATTCGAGGTTGCCCAAGCCGACCCTACTAGGCACATAAATCCAGAACATTTTTCAATATGTTAATAATCCAATCTACTTCCATGTAGCAACGCGTAACTGTTCCTCTACAATTTACTGTCTCTATAAAAAATTGTTTTCATTTTCACAGGCGTATTTAAATGCGTGATAAAATCCTTACTCACGAACTTGAATACGGTCAAGTCATAACGCTTTGTTAAAAAGTGTAATAAAAGTTAAATATTATTTTTTTAATTCTGCGTTGTATAGCAGAGCACATTTGTGCCCACACATAGTCGTTTTATAAATTCCGTAAGGGCTGAACGAATTTCTGAAATTTTGTGATGACGTATTATTGCATTAAATAACTTAGAAGTTAAGAAAAAATATATTTACAGTAACGATTAGTCTGAATAAAACAGTGATCATTATTTTTTTTAAGCTGTATTTGCGTGTTCCCTGTAGTAAATATTCGAGGAAAAATAATAGAGTATAGATGAACATAAACTATTCTTTACCTTTTGAAAATGAATACGTTATCTACCCTGAATTTAGTGGAGTGAAGTTAAAATGGGCAGAAATATTCTAGTTTGTAGAAATGTCAATAGCTCACGACAATGTGTGATGTGCCTTTTTTGAGTATGACGGTGATGAGTTAGAAATACAGCGTTTTCTTTGCTATTCGCTACTGTTGTCACAAGGATGTTATTTCATAATGCTCCACGTGCAGCCATGAATGTTTTGCCGGGTACCCCTCAGAGTATCAAAACACCTGTGATATGACCTTTTTCAAATGTATTTTCAAACGTGGAAGCCACTTTTCTTATTTCTATTTTTCATGCATATGATGTGTTTAATGTTAAAACGATTTACCTAAATGTTATATAGAATGAATAAAAATACATGTAGAACGATATTTTCTTTAACGCAATGCATACATTTGACTTTAAATATTTCTTTTTATACAAAGTATATTTGAAACGACTATTTCTATCTGAAACTTAACGTTCCTGAGCAAATTGTCAAGGAATTAGGTACGCCTTGGAAAAAATATGAACGTGCCTGATAGCAAGAAAATTTTACATTAGTTCATACATGTAATTTTTGTTTATGTACTTTTCACTCCTCAATATTTAGTCTCGTTATTTTAAAGAAAAATTTCGATTTACCATTTAGCAAGGGAACTTCAAGCTGGCGTCCTTTGAAAAATATTTAGTTTGGCACATTTAGACCGTACATTGTTGCCACTTCTTTTCAGTTTTACTTTTAATTCTTAAATTCAGTTTCTGAACGCAAATGGTTCGAAAAAAGTACAGAGACGTTATTCACAGTTTCCAGTCGTATTTAAACCATTAGCATTTGTAATTACTTATATCCATTTCCAAGTAAGCATTCATGAACATATCATTAGTAGTAGTATTTAAATAACTAGTAGTTTATGGGTTGGTAATGCCCTGTATTTTGTGTGACCAGTCATATTATACTTTAAAACGTGTAGTAAGTAGCCTTTAAAAATATTATTTTGGTTCGTTTTCAGAAATTGAATGCTTGCAGATATTTTCGTGAATTTCCTTGCGTCATTGATGAATCTTCCACAAATTTATTTAACTATCAGTGTACGCTTTCCGACTGTGAATTGGAGTAACAAATTATTTTTCCATCATCTGTTAGTATAGTGTATACCGTAGCATTCAATACATGTGTTCTTTTCCTTGCCCACTCCCGGATTTTAGCATGTGGGAATCGTGCTGTAAGATGCCGCTTGCCGGCGGGTTTTCTCGGGGTACTCCCGTTTACCCCGCCCTTGCATTCCAGCGCCGCTCCATTCTATGATATCATTTCTGTCATGCCCGGGGATGACGGTCACCTACGGGTCCCAGCTGGAAAGACCGTCACTCGGAGGATGTTGCCTTGCCCTGGGTGCACTCGCCACACGCCATTATTATTATTCCTTGCCATTTGTATACTATTAAGAAAAGGAATACAGGATGCAGTCACAGAGTACTTAGAATTCAGAAGCGAAACAACCACTTATACTACGAAGTGCAGCCGCACACGCCAGCAAAATGGCGTCACTGGCCGGCGAATTGTTAGAACGCTGTTCGCCAATCAGCGCCTGGCAAACCTACTCGCCAGCCGGCAGCCCAGCCAATAGTAAAATCTTCAGCAATACGCAACAGCCAATCCGACGTAAACCCCGTTCCAAGAGCCTCGCCCAACCAATCACAGAACGGGTACGTCCACATCAAAGGAACCGCTACGCCATTTTGCCTCTGTGTAATTATCTGTTCTGTGCTTCGGGGGCGACGCCGACGCCCATGTTGGTCCCGTACTCGGCGCCCATGCATGGGCTGGGTGTAATTTTTGAGTATTTATATGTGTAAGTTAAACTAGGTAACTGTTTAAGAGCCCATGTCACCCACCATATTAAAGTTTTTTATTTATTTCTTCCTTATTTAAATAAGGGTACTTATTTAAAAACGCGACAATCGAAGCTTGGCTAAGCACCTTACACATCATTACGAACATAATATTCTAACTACTAACTTGTATTTATGGAAAAATTAACTTAATACACAATTTTCTATATTAATTCATTCTCACATTTTAATGACAAGCTGGGGAACACCCATAAACAATCATGTGCAAAAATTTGCACAGTACTATGAATGTAATGCTTCTTTAACGAAACATTTTCAGTAATGATCCTGACTTTTCTGTCATGACACTGAAACGAATAATTTCAGTATAAGGGATGATGCTATAGTGTCGAGCTAGTGTTCGTCAACGGCTAGTGGTGAAAGGGGCAGGTTATAGGAAAACTCCCAGGAATTGGATGATGGCGGCACGGCTAGAAATTTGGCGGTGAAAACTCAAAGCTGGGCGAGAGTGGCTGGAGGTTCTGATGAATGGAGCCAATTTAGTCTGGCCGGCGCCTGCAGTGAAACTGCCTCGCGGAACGAAATTTATTTTATTCCACTCTCTCTCGCCGTGCGTGTATGTTCGGAAGAAAGGGAACGAAGCAGAGCAGGAGGACCATATTTTCGCCCTTCTCTCCCTCCCTCCCTCCTATTCCGTGCGCCACCCTGGCAGATTCACCCGAGAAGGAGAGAACTTTGAATAACCCGCGTTTGGTTTTATAGACGGGTGTCCGCCGAACGTCGAATTTTCCGCGCCGTTGAAAAGTTCTTTTTCTGTCCCCCCCCTCCCCATTTATCTTTCTCTCGTTCTCTTCCGCCCCAATATCATTTTATTTCCAGTCGTTGTTATACACGTTGAAAATACACGCACTGTACTAGCTGCTTTAATTAAATTATTTCACCGGTTCTTCCTGTTGTTTTTCTTTACCTCCTTTTATAATCCACGCGGAAATACGGCGTACCTTTTTTTTTTGTCTTGCGTCTTCTTATTTTGACTCTTGTGTAGTCGTTAGCACCGATGGCAGAGTTGATTAGGATCAGTGTTTTTTTTCATTTATATTTCCTTTAAAGAGCGATTCCGAAAGTGATTATCTGTAAAAACAGCACACTGTCATTTACAAGTGTGATAAAAAATGCCAATGTAATTTGACCACATTACTGAAACTTTTATTTCCTCTTTATATAAAATTAAAACATATGTCTTTGTTTATAATTAAAGATCAGTGTTTTGCAAACTTGTATCTCACTACGGCTAAAGCGAAATATTTACTACATATGTAGAAGCACGTCACTTAATTTGAAGTTATTCAGAGCATTTTTTTTTTTTGTAAAATTAAAACCAACGTCATGAACACCTAAAACTTAAAGTTTTCTCCTTTAGAAACGTCTTGTTTCTAAGGCGTACCGCAGGATTAAAAACATGCCGAAAACAGTAATTCCTAGAGATGGTGTGAGTACTGGAAATGTGCAGGTTTTTCTGTTGGTATGAGACCTACCAGCAAAGGTAGCCAAATAATTACCTCATAGTAGTTAATTCCCAGATTCACGTTTGACGTGTACAAGAGCACTGTAATTTTCAGATGCACCGAGAAAAAGGTTTTGTGGAATCAAATGAAATCAGGAAAATATAAGACATGTCAATACCGCTAGCCTAAAAATGGCTTACTTTGAACGTTTCCAATGCCTAACATTTGTTCGGAATACGTCCTGTTTGACTGAGTAACACAAAGTATCACTAGCAGAAGGAAGAATACCACAATATTTTAAATAGTTCCTGTTAACGAAATAAAATGCAGAACTTTCACAATATTTTCGATAAATGCAAGCAGTTAGGGAAGAAACACATATTATCGTAATTACTTCGTGAACACGATATTACAGCATTTCACACCTCATCGGATAAGGCGTTTCTCCCCCCCCCCCACCAGTTTGTATATTTAGTGTTTTTACTCGTAATTAAATGCTCACGCAAAGATTATACACTATTTATTCTTTGTTTAACGAATCGCCAATGTCATGTCACGTCCTTACAGGATTGCGCTTCCCTTTCATCAGGCATTTTCAATCAGTTTTCAAACAAAATTTAACTCTGTGCGTTATTGAGTCGGGCAACACGAAAGTTTGCCAGAGGGTCTCTCTGGGGTTGATAGAATTTATCTCCGTCACGCACCCTTGGGGTGGTTGTTGAAGCCCGGAGGGTAGAAGCGCTGCGTTAAATTAGCAGAATAATAATGGTTCTGCGCCTGGAGTGGCAGACTTGTATTTACATCTGTAGTTAAAATTTTCGTTACAATGATAAAAATAGGCTGTACTTTCACCGTAGTATTTTTTTCCCCCTCCGTAATCGAAATGAATTCTCGTTTGTCGTTATTTCATGTTACATCTTCCGTTTGATGAGTGAATGGGATATTTGCCACCGTGCGAAAAAAAAACTCTCTGGAATAAATTGCGTGTAAAAATTGGAGAGAATTTTTTTATATTTGAAATTAATGACCGCTTATTTCTGCATAAATATATTTTTTTTGACGTAACAATATAATTTTGTGGCATACTGTAGGTTGATGGATTTTTATCATTCCGTGCTGCAGGTAAAAAAAGCGTCTGGTGAGGCTGAACGGCCGGCCAACCCCTAACCAGCCCGTGGCGTTGGAAGTAATATCCACCCTGCAAACCTACCCTCTCGCAGCCCCTTCAGGTCCCCAAATCCCAAGCGTGGACAGTGTTTATCCGTCCCATCAGCGCTATCCGAAATGCGTACTCACGCCCACAGGAGGCCCTCGGTTCGCAAGCGGAGGTGGCTTAGTTAAGAGATTCGCTGAATGGGCCCCCTCGGAGTTTTTATGAGGGTGGCGTCCGGGGGTGGTACGACCGCCCCCCTTTTCACCCATCCTCTTTCTCTCCCCGACCTCCCTTCCTCCTTCACAAAGCCCGAGTTCAAAGTTTTTCAGCAATTTATCATCCCCCACCCCTCCCTGATTAATGTGCTGTGTGCGCGCAGTTCAAGAAGGAGGGAGGGGGGGAAGGGGGTTGGAGTGGATTGGGGCTTTGATCAATATCTGGATTGGCCGAGGCAAAACAAGACCCCCGCAGCTCAGGTCGGAAGGGGTTGCGAGGGGAAGAAATGCGGTTGGAGAGGGGTTGCTTCTTTAGAGGATCGTTTCCCCGCTGCTGTCGGCAGCATGCTGCATTTTACCGCCCACGCCAAATAAAATATGAAAAATACCGCCACGTTGATCCGGCCGTTCAGCCCTGATGGGTAAACATCACTAACGCAGTTCATAAGCTCGAGGAAACTGGCTTGAAGCCAACTGCAGCATGTGCACTAAAAGATGTCCGCAAATCAAATTTCTTGTTTTTCTTACTTCATTATTAAGAGAATTTAAACGAAGATTACGCAGCTCCTTACCTAAATAACAAATCAAATTTAACTGGCTGTCAGTCGGTTAAAATCCCACCGAACCAAATCGGAATTTTTGCTGCAATCGTATCAAACTGTAACCCAGAGCTTATAAAACGAACCTTCCCATACCTTCGTCGAATCTATTTGTAATAAAAACTTTTCTTTCCCCCGCAAAACATTAAAATAACTAAAACTCTATAAGGAAACAAGCGCTATTTTGCCGTATAGACGAACGTGGTTTTGCCTTAGGAATGGTTGAAATTGCAGTCCAAGGCTAAAATTCATAGTTTTCATGATTACTGTTCGGATGTATAGTCACTAGTTGTGACTTCGGCACCGATATCTCTTCTGTTCCTCCAAATTCTTATTATGAAAATTCAATTGCAAACTATCGCCTAATCTTCATACTTAATACAGGCAATTGGGCGAAAAACCCAGTTCCCGCGTTAAACATAAAAAAAATCTAAACGGCTGTAGTTTGAAATTTTTCAAGTCGATAACTAATATTACAATGTTTTTTTATCCACATAATCAAAAATATGACCTTAACTTTCCTAGGATAAGTTAACAAGAAAAAAAGGTTGCCAATGTACTCTGCTGTAATAGGATTTCTGTCCACTCTGATACTAGGCAGAACCGACGACATATCCTAGTGAACAATTACGATATGCACTCTATTGGGACTGCAAAAAGAAATCGGTATAAAAATTTGCTATGATAATCCGATAAGACTGGAACATAAAGAAACAACTTACAAGGAGATTTATCCATATAGAAATATATGTGTTTACAATTTGCAGGTGTTAATGAGGTAACCTGAGTAAGACTTCAGTCCTGGGTGAACATTTTACTCTGAAATGGAAGCAAGAGACAAATAAATAGCAGCTCTAAACGTCTAGACACAAGTGATCGGTACTTTTTGTTGTAATACTTTAGGCTGAAACGTGTAAAGAATTTTATCGAGGCGTTAGTTACAGTGCTCAAAAAAAATCTTGCGCCAAAGTAAAATTTCTATATTCCTCTCGCAAGAGGAATATAGAAACAAAATTACTTGTACCTACGTTGTTTTAAAATGTATTTACATTGCGCCCAATTTGGCTTCGGATAAGATGTCATCCCCTCTCCTAGCATATATGTTAGACTTCGCAGTCCTAAATTTTGTTGACCCGTTGTCTGCGAGCGATGAGATGCTGCACTTGTAGGATATTTGTTGTTTGCACTGTACACAACAAGGAATCAGTGGCCTGTGTTTTGAACGTCTTCCTAGTGAGAAATAAGGTTTTATTTTTTAAGTTTCTGTGCCTCTACGTTGCTCATCACAGTCGACACAAATACAAAGCACACAAACAAATTAACGATTGCGAAACTTGAGATTGTAAATAATTCGGAAATGTGCAAGTTAGTTTACTCGCAAAAATTTTTTTTATACGTGGCCATGGACAAAGCGTCTGCACCTCTGAGCGAGCGAGTTTGGCCGTTCCCCGACTTGGATTCGAGATTTTGTGGGTTCAGTTCCGCCTAGCTGCACGGGTGTTGATGAAGACGCGAGAAGGAGGGGGGTGGGGGGTTCAAATGAATTGTATTATATAGGGTTTATTAACGTCCCTCACTGTTATGCCTGAAGGCTTATCAGGGAACGACTTACGAACTATGACCCAACTTAAACTAACACCCATGCCTTACCTGGGATTCGAACCCAGAACCTCCCGCACCCCGAACCGGTGCCACGAGAGGTTAGCTTTTCCAAACGACTTCCCATCCCCATCCTGTTTTTTTTCTCAGTTCCTTAATCTGAAAACTTACAGTCCTCAACGCCGACCTCCCGTGGCGCAGTCGGTTGGTGCGGGAGGTTCTGAGTTAAGTTATCGGTGCTAGTTTAAGTTAGGTCATAAGTTAGTTTGTAAGCCGTCCCCTGATGAGCCTTAAGGCATAACACCGGGGGACGTTAATAAACCCTTTCCAATACAGTTCCAGTACAGAGTCATCAACCGTTAAATTAAGAGGCTAATTAGACCTGCAGTATAAAAGGAAATGACTGTTAACTTATTATCACTTCGTCCCCTCCGCCTGCAAAGCAAGCCATATGGAGGGCGCTGTTCAAGAGTCGCATGTGTAGCCAATGCGGTGGGGGATTAAAACCTGCGAAGTGCACTTATTTCTGAAGAGAGGAGATAGCAGTGAGCCAGTTTTCGGTTGTAACCACAAAAAAGACGTGGTAGTGCAAGGAATTCGTAATACCAAGTTATGGAAATTTGCAAGAGTAGTAGCGAGGAGATTCTTCGTGTGGGAAGGAGGGGAGGGGGCAGCACGGGGATTGCCGGCTTATTCTACGTCTGCGGATGCTTCTTTGGTGGAAGTTGGGGCTGGCGCTGTAGGAAAAGGACGTCAGCGAATGAAATTACGGTTGCGGAGAAGACGGGAGCGGAAGTCTCTCGAGAAGTAGACAGTGCGCGGCAGTTCTCATCTGCCGCTAGTTTCTTTCAGCAGGTGCCGAAGCCACGAGGGCCATTTATCGGGAGGCTAACGCGCCACGGCGGCCTCTGGCGACACGTGCCCGGGGAGTCAAACACGCGAACCTCGGTGTCGTCGTCGCAGGGCGGCTTATCAACTTCTAGTTGTATCGCCAGGCGCGATGGTCTCTCGGCTTGTCTCCCAGGAAGTTTTAACAGGCTACATTTTTGTAAGTCGCTGCAGACTGCGACGAACACATTGATTTTATCGTGTAGCTAACTCACTGCTAATTGCACACTTCCATAACCAACCCTCGCGTACCTACAAACCGTTATCGCGGCAGCGCGTTGGAACAAGTAGTTACGCATATTGTGTTTCCATTTAAGGCCACTGAAATTCGTTTCCTTTTTTCGGATGCGAAACTAACAACGTTTATGTCTGACAGGATAACCTGATCGAAGCATGAATGCGTGTAATAAGAACAACGCAGTATTATTTTTGTTTGTGACGAAAGGATACGTAATTAGGAGAATGAGGAAATTAAGCAGTTTTTTCAAAGTTCTTCACCTAACGGTAAACAAATTATAAAACTCGCTGGAGCATAATCCCAGTTAGGGAAAATGTATGTTTATTACTTACCGAAATTATTGTTATTATTTCAATTTGATTGTTGCGAAACATACAATGAAACCAAAGAAAATCCCCAAGTTATAAACATAATTTTTTTTGTTAATTGGAAATCTGCCTGAAAACTTGTATACAAGATAAATTACGAAACCACTTTTTTTTTCTGAAATTGTAATTTGTCTAAACTCTCTACCCACTGCTGCAAATAGGGTGAATTCCGTCCGCGGATACCCTATGTAATAAACAAAGTAATAAACAATTTGCAGACTAAATAATATTCGCTTGTTAAAATTAACTTCTCCCGGTTGGCGGCCCCCAAGTAACTTTCATACGGATTTAGCAGCGTGAAATACGGTATAAGAAAAGATACTAAATAGAAGGAAATGATGAACAACATTTTTGCATCTTCTTGTTTTGGTCATTTATCTATCCAGCTTTGCCGGTTACTTTAAAATTCAAACACTGTAAATTGCACCAAATATCTTTATTGCACTTATTTACGAGTTTATAAATACTGCTGAAGCTGTGAGCTGTGTAGATTGTCACAAATTGCATAATGCCGTGCACAAAATTTCAAGCACGGAAAATGTCTAAAATATAATTAGTAGAAAAATTCCTCTTCTTGACCGTAGTAATAAAATTGATAATAGTAATTTAAAGTAATTTTTTTTTCAAAACTAAAATTACACTTTTTTGGATAAATTGGACATTGCTGGTACATATTCCTGTTTAAATGTTATTTTATTGATTTTTAATAATTGATGTACAGAAACTCCTCTTTCTGTCTCCCAATGTACCCTGGCTGTTGTTAAGAACGAATAGCAGTCCTTACTATACGAGCGAGAGAACGGGTCTACGATATGGGAGAAAAATGTTAGCCATTATGGAGGGGGGGGGGAGGGGATGTGAGTGAGTGATAAAGATATTTGGGGGCTCTTAACAGCGAGGTCTTGAGAGACAAAGAGGGTGATTGAGATGAGTATGCAGCGCCGGAATGCAAGGGTGGGGGGAACGGGAGATCCCCGAGGAGACTCGCCGACCAGCGGCATCGTCCAGCACGATTCCCTCTTGCAAAAATCCGAGAGTGACCCGGCCGGGAATTGAACTCGGTTCGCCTTGGTAGGAGGCGAGCAGGCTAACCGCAGCCCCNGGGGGGGGGAGAGTAGGAGACTGATAGTTGTGATCTTCTTGGTGACATCGAAAATGACATCCTCCCAAGGCGAGGCAAGCTGTTCGCAGTGTTTACAGCCAAGCTCAATTAAAAATAACCTGTGCTGGATGGATACTTTAAACGTAGATTTATTAAAATTTGCAGTTTGTTCCACTACCTTAATTTCTTTATTCTGTCTGAATTCCACATTTTCAACAAAATTGTTTACTTATATATCTTCATATAACACAGGGTTTGATGACACAACAGTGCTTGCAAAACATCTTCTTCTAGTCCGCCGACAATAGATTAGAATAGAAACCAGATAGCATGGGTTAAAATCCTCCGTAGGAGCAAGAATTTTAGAACTGCTACAGGATTTGTTGGCTGGAGTTGGTGAGCTGGTGTGTTAAATATGCAAGATGTTGCTCACGCCCCTCTCTTCAATGGTTATAATAAATAAATGTGAAACAACCGAAAGAAACATTTCAGTCGATGCTTTGCTGACTTCACAATTATATTTCGTAGGAAATAATTACTTGCAGTGTTTGCATACCAACTATAACTTTTAATGACGCGAGCTATTTTATCCGCTTTATTAAAAGTTGAAGATGCACCCTTGTTCGTATCTTGAAATTTACGACTTTGTTCAAGTTCTGGGAGGGAAGAGCTGTTAATTCGTTAGCATCGCATGCATCCTGCAATCTTTCCAACCCCTCTTTTTTTTTTCTTCCCCCCTTTACAGTTTCCGCTTCATGTTGATCGTATCGTTGGTTTATTACAGTGTACTTTTGGTTTTTGGCGAGGAGGAAGCGGAATGAAAAAAAAAAACAAGCCCCTTCCCGCCCATTCTCGACGTGGACCAGAGACGAGATAAAGACGCAGTAAAAAGTGCGGAGCCGTTGGAGATAAAGGCCCTTTCCTCGTAAGAGTGCGGGCGAAGGCGCAGGGACGCAGACGGCAGAAGAAAGGGCAAATGAAAGTGAAAAATGGCAGGACTTGTGGTAGGGACGTTGCTGCCCAAGTGACGGAACGACCCTCAAGTATTGCACATCACACACTCATGTTGCATTCTCGGATATTCATAATTAGATCCTCCATGTCCGGCACATAGAGCTATATATTATTTACGCACGAATCCCATGATTTATCACGAAAGAAAAGCTCTCGTGGGCAGTGTGAAAATTTCTCAGCTTTGTAAGCATCACCAAGCAGGTTTTCTTTTTGCGGATTGAATATACAGGTTTATTCATGGGAGTTACTGCTACTCACAGGACTTATTCCTTTAGGCCATTTCGGTGTAAAATGTGTAATATGAATTCGGGTTCTATTCCCACCATTCAGAGTAATTGGAAAAATAAATTATGAGAATAAAAGAAGGACAACCCTTTCAGTGTGTGGGCATCAATCTTTATATCGGCGTATTCTTCCGTGGAAAATGTTCGTGGCATTGTAACACAATTACTTAATCTCACAGCCAAAGGATAAACCAACAATCAAAAGCTCAGAAACGCGCCATATTCACGCAGTGGACAGCGAAACACGCCTCACGCGCTGCTCATTACAATAATAAGACGGGCATCGACGTGTCACGAGCTGTTCGTTGTAATGCGTTTCCAATTTTTCGAACCGCTCTGTAAATATTGCGAATTGGAAGCTCATTTATATTGCACAATTTGCTCAAAGTTACATAAAGAATAAGCCCTATAGGTGGCGGTAACTCATCGTGAATCACCCAATATATANGCACAATTTGCTCAAAGTTACATAAAGAATAAGCCCTATAGGTGGCGGTAACTCATCGTGAATCACCCAATATATATGTTTTTAAAACTACGCAGTGTAAATATCTAGGAAATAATTTCATCGCCCATATCGGAAGCAGTGACCTAAATTTTTACCCGTGAGAATTATGCATACTTAAGTATGATCTATGTCTGTTCTGTACTTATTTTTAAATAGGCCTATAAATAACGTACTCATTCACTTTGGAATTATCGTCGGTGTGCTTGATGTGCATTTAACGAAAATTTTGTTCGTAGCAGTTTGAGGCGTGCATAATACGATTATTACTTACTTGCAATACGAAACTCTCGAACTGAAGTAACGAGAGGTTCTGGACGAGAATATAATCAGTTGGAACTGTGCTTACTTTATAACTCACACGTAAGAGAAAAAATCTCGTCAAATAAATATTTTTCTGGTTAAGGCTTACTGTAGTTAGCGTAAATATTGATAATTTCGAAAACGTATTGCTTTTATACTTACTCAGGAAATTGCGACATAAAAAAAATCCTCAAAAAAACAGTTTAGTTAGGTCAGTGAAATTTTTGTTTTGCTTTATTTTAAGAATTTTTCCAATAAACCGGCAAGAAATTTTAAATCTGACGAACTAAATATTATATCAATGTTATAACAATTTAATTGAGTTGAAATAAACCATATAACCACGAAATGTGAAAATTTCATCTGGTCAAAAATTTTCTGGTCGATTCTAGAGAATTATTTTGCGCATCTCGTAACAAATAGTTTAAAACGACTCACAGAGAAAAATTTCTTACTGAGTACCGTAAAATTTAACGGTCTAATTCATTAGTTGNGAATAGTTTAAAACGACTCACAGAGAAAAATTTCTTACTGAGTACCGTAAAATTTAACGGTCTAATTCATTAGTTGCCATAATTATAAGAAAATTGTTTTCTCCGTTACAGCAGAGCGAAAAATGTGTAATACCCTAGCGTCTACATTTTTTCTTCAAGGAAACCAAATAAATGACACGGCGTTCCGAACAACTAAAACAGCTATACACTGATGCTATAAAGACTAGTTTGGTATTAATTATCTTTCGAACGATGACCTTATCGGTCCTTTGCACTCACACAATTGAAAAATTAATTTCCATCCTACGAATGCAGCGTAATAATTGAAACCCATCTTCGCTGTCATGGATTTGTTAATAGTTTTTCCCATACATATATGTACATTTCACAATATTTTTGTTTTTATTGAAAAAGTAAAATTTTCAAAAGCATAGGCAGTGTTTTTAAAGATTTTGAGTTTCGCTTGGAAATTTTTAATCATTTCTATAGCTGGAAATGTTTAATGTATTAATTACAGTGTACGCGTATTGAACTATAAATAGCTGTCAAACAATTCTGACTTCAAAATCGTGTTAAGAAATTACTTGGATTCTAGTTATCGGAAAAAAAAAAGTCAAAATGATAAACGTGATAAAGTTCAAAAATTTCCAAATTGTGGCTAGTCCTAAACATACTTTAAGTAATTTACAGACATACTTGTTTTTCACTCTTTCATAAATCACCTTGCAGAATAAAATTAAAAATACCTCTTTTGTCGTTGATGGATGTTCGGAAGATTTTAAATATGAAAACGGTTTTGCTTGTTGTCGACAAATTCTCGTCTGCCCAATAATGTTTCAGCTGTTGGTTAAAAAAAANAATATGAAAACGGTTTTGCTTGTTGTCGACAAATTCTCGTCTGCCCAATAATGTTTCAGCTGTTGGTTAAAAAAAATATATGTAAGCCTAAAAACATTTTTAAAAAAGGAATGCCGTTTTAAATCTTATGTATATAATTGCCCANAAAAAAAATATATGTAAGCCTAAAAACATTTTTAAAAAAGGAATGCCGTTTTAAATCTTATGTATATAATTGCCCAATTCGAATTTAAAAGCATACCATAGAGAGGTGAGGAGTATAATCTTGAATAGACAATGCTTATGAGACCGTAATTTATATCTCTCAGTAGATTATAACGTACTGCATAAAACATAATGGTAAAATTTCTTTCCGCATAATTTCCGTGTCAACTTGAAACAGAAAGAGTAATAGTGGAGATGGATATATTAGTGCTGTAAATAAAATCGAAAACGATTAACGCATTGTAAAATTCTCTAAGAAAATAAACACGTTAGCTAATTAATAAACTTACCGCCGAAACTAGGGATCACTAACTAGACTGTTATTATGTGAGAGCAGCAGTACCATGATACCCCACGCAAAACATCAAACGTATAACGATGAACAATACAGACAGTTTGCGGCATAATACGGTAGGCACACATTTTCATGCAAGCATTTTAATGGAGGTGTATTTTGGGTTACCTGACTATGCGTAAAGGTACAGAATTATGTCTTCTTGAAAGTGTATATAGGAGAACACATATTCACGCATAAAACACATGCATTACATTTTTACACGCATTTGAAAACAAAACTGGCAGAGGGTTTAGTAAACAAGAAAGAACAGCAGTGTGAAATAAATTCTGTGATATTTATGTGCAATATTTTTGGTGTTTGGTGAAATACAGTGCGATTATTTAAGACACCATGATGCGTTTCAAGTCCGGTTCAAGAAATATTGAAATAGACTGTGTTAGAGAATGTAATTATTCCATTGACAACGGTGCCCGTAGAATTTCCTGCAGAACGGAATTTATGCAATTTTTTCGGTTGATAACAATTATTATTCTGCACAAAATTACTTGTCCCTTCGAAGCATGCGCCATAGCCTGTTTGGTGTTAACATGACATTTTTGTACAGGATTACACATTACGTTAAATCGAATCAAGCATATGAGACATTTTCCGTAGAATAAAGATGAGGTAGACCGATTATTATTCACCTTCTGCGTATGTACCAAACATTGACCTACTCCACGCCAATACGACTGTCTAAATCGCGTGGTCAGCAGTAATGAACGTGTTTGGTTTATATCTTGGTTTTCAAAAGACACTTTTACCAATTTGGATTTAATCAAACTTCATTACACATAGATTAGAGGAAGTATACAAACATCTGAAAATACTCGTTTACTGAACATGTTCTCATTTCAAATATCATCCACGTCGTTTATGATCGTCGTAGTGGCAGAAGAGCAGTCCAATGGAAGGAAGTCTTATTTTCCTGCTCTTGATTTGTTGGATAATGGAGTGAGTGAGTGAAGAGATTTGGGTGGTTCTTAACATCGAGGTATTGAGAGCCGATGAGGGCGAAGCGAGGTGAATATGGAGCAGCGCAGGAATGCAAGGGCGGTGGGAAACGGGAGATCCCCGAGGGAAACGCGCTGACCAGCGGCGTCATCCGGCAAGATTCCCACACGCAAAAATCCGGGAGCGACCCCGTCGGGAATCGAACAAGGTTCACCTAGATGGGAGGCGAGTAGTTCGGCCACTACATCACCGCGGCTCCCGTTAGATAATTAAAAGTTTTTCAGGCCAGGGTATGTTAAGCTGAAAAGCTTATACTGCAGTTAATATTAGATTCAATTTCGGACTTGCCCAGCAAGAGACTTTGTTTGGCACAACATTCTTGTAAGTACAGCTGTTATTTTTTCAATCAAAATATTTATATTGTAAGTATGTGAAATACGTGCTGCGCAGTGTGTGCGTGGTAATCCAGAAACGTGCGAAAAGCTGCGTGTTATCGATTTCCGAGATACGTTTGAGAGACTCCCCCCACCCCCTTCTCACTCTCTACCACCGTGCCACCCCCTCCCTTTAGCAAGTATCCAACCCCTTTCACACGTCTGGCGCTGCGTGCCCGAAGGCACGTGCACACCGCCGACGATAATATCTAGATTGGCGCCCCGCGGCACCCTCCTCCCCCCCTCTATATTACACCCCCTCGCGTGCCCTGCCGCGGTTAAACACACCCTACTTTAACACACATACACACACCCCCTTTCGAAACGTTATGCAGATTTCGCACCCGCCCGCCTCCCACCTTCCTTAATCATCTCCGTTTCCGCTTTCACCCCGCGCGATACTTCTCTCGCTTTTAAAACATCCCATCACACCTACGCCCACCCTGCGCTGCGTGCAGTTTGGCTCTACCCACGGGCGAAGCAACGCGGGTTCTGCGAAGACACTCTCTTGATTGCGCTGCGCCTCCTATTATAAGTACGGCCTATTCGCGGTTTATTCTCACTTTTGTTTTCTAGGCAGGTCACCGTGGTGCCGAAATTTTTGGTGGTGTACGAAAATTAATTTGATATTGGCCTTTAAAAGTTTTGTGAGGGCATTAACATGATTTTCTATACACCACTTTAAACATCTCGCAGTGTGAATGTCAAGAAAACACTTTGCGGCTGCCACAAAATCTTTCTAGTGCTCTCACATGGACCATTACCATCCATCATTGTTTTATGGATAACTGTCACATATTCACGGACATTTTTTAATGATACAGCAGCTACAGAACAACGCGTTTTGTACTGTTCTCCAAGAGCATAATTTGTGCGATTCCCTGAAACAATTTTGTTTCCGAAACTATTTNACAACGCGTTTTGTACTGTTCTCCAAGAGCATAATTTGTGCGATTCCCTGAAACAATTTTGTTTCCGAAACTATTTGATAATTCCGACAATTTGTTGTTCTGATCTGCTATGAGACTTGAAACATGCCTGGAAATACATCCGCTAATAACCTTGATTATTTCTTGCAGTAAACGACATGACTTGAGTCCAGGAACGTGGTTTATTTCTCCGTCTTTGTTACCATTGCAGAAGTATCCATCGCAATGCCCGTGGTTACCACATGTGTTCAGAGGTGAGTTTTCTACGTCTGCTTTCAGCGTAAATATGCGTGTGTTCAGTGGTTCATTTCCCGCAGCTCTGTATTTCATTGCCTTCTCTACAGCTGTTCGGAATCTCTGTATTTGCTGCTTCAGAATAATTCTGAAGGTCACAGGGAACTTTGTGTTTTTGGAGAGATCTGTCAGCTTCTGGCAGTAGTTGCAAAGAACGTGATTCTTGCATACCACTTTTATCCACCATCAGATTAGGACCACTGGGCATTGTCTCAAGTAGTTTCCTATGTACAGAGCTGTCTCCATCACTCGTCGACATTGATTTAACATAAGTCTACAAACCAGCATGTTATATCACTATATTTCCATGTATAACCTCAGCTGATACACAAGTGTATTAACGTTGACAACCAGCGTACAAGCAGTAAGTATATAAAATTTTCACCGAAAAGTTTGTTGATTTTAAGGGCAAATCATTTTTCGCTATGACGGAAGCCATCTGCCGCAATATCAGCTTCCATTCTAGTCGCACTTTTCTTCCAATCAAGAAAACATGTGTGGCTTGGTGGTTTTTCCTTGCATTTTGACACGACAAACAGATAAAATGGTACCAATTTCTAACACCTATATATAAAACACTTTTCCTGTTGTAAAACAAACACGTAAATTTAAAAACTTTAGTTATTTCTGTGTAAATATCGGTTTATTGACATCGCGGGTTTAAATCTCCGCAGAATCAAAGGTTTTTTTTTTACCTTTGTTATATGCTATTTGGTTCCGTTATAATAATTTTGTCATGAAAATAAGATAATTAATTAATATATATACAAAAACTAACTGAGTCCGTAAATTGACCAGTGAAATGATATAGCAAAATTGCTTTGTTTAATCGTGTCTATGGTATATATTATTAAACATAACCGTGTGTTTTACTTGTTTTAACTGTAGAAACAAAAGTACTTAATGTAATATTCTGAATGTATTTATGTATTTGATAGTAACCGTGTAACTATTTTTGTATTTACAGTAACAAATATAGTGTAAAATAAACCTCTCACTTTCTTTTTCATTATTTACTTACGCAGGGAGAAAGTTCATATTACTGGGCATATTTAGAAAAACTTCACCGTTTAACTGTTTTTACACTTTAATAATCTTTCTAATTACTTTCCTATTGTATTAGTCCTTTTAATCACGTAAACACGCAATGTAACGATAATTTAATAATGAACACATTTAACCGTCAGGCATACAGAAAGTATACATTATTTGTGATCTAGCAGAAACACAGTCTTGTAAACAGTAAAGTTTCCAGGGTAAATGAATGCGTAGACTTAAGTCTTACACGCGCACAGAGCAAGGTACACATACGAATATGTGCTTTTACTCGCAAGTTACAATTTCCCACGAAAAACAGTTATAAGTTTTTCAATGTGACTGAGTTGTAGAATGTGTAACATTAAACACTTTTTTACACTATTCTTCTTTCGTGTTACGCTCTGTGTTGGTTTTATCATTTCGATGACTTTTTAACAACTACAATAAAAACGTATGAAAACATAAATAAAAATATATTAGCAGGTATGGCAACATGATAAAATTAAACACGACAACACTCGCACGCCACGACCCTCTTGTAAGGAAGACGGTAAACGTCTAAGCAAGCCGTGGGTGGCTGGAGATAAATGTCTGGCGTCTCGCGTACTTCTCGGGTTGTGCGAGTTGTCTAGTTACGTGCACCGCATTCGTCCAGGCCCACAGATCTAGTTCACTAAACAACTCATTCCCTCGCTCATTCACTCTCTTATTTTCCTTTCTTACATCCCCAGCAATGAATAACACAAAATACGTGTTATGGAACGAAAAAAAAAATTGAATAGTGTACTTACTGAAATTGCTGTTGCCTTACATTCCCACCTAGCACAAGTAATTTTCTTTCTTGACGCTCTTCTGGTTAGGTATTATACGTCGACTTGTATTTTCTTTGGAATATCGTCAGCTTTATTTTTGCGGGGACCAGGGTGGCTGAGCGGTTAGACTTCTCCCCTCCTACCAAGGCGAACCGTGTTCAATCCCCGGCCGGTTCACTCCGGATTTTCGCGTGCGGGAATCGTGCCGGACGATGCCGCTCGTCGGCGGGTTTTCTTGGGGATGTCCCGCTTCCCCCGCCCCTTCATTTTGACGCTGCTCCATTAGTCACTTCGTTTCAACCCCATCGGCTCTCAAGACCTCGATGTTAAGACCCGCCCAAGAATATTCACCCACTCCCTTTATTTTTGCGACAATGTACATTTAAAAAAACGTTATTTTATCTCTGATACATGTTGGAATTCTACTTTTGCTGGCCACGCAGTCTGCGCTGCAACTGTTAATTGAAGTTTGAAGAATCAGCCAGTTATCGACAGAACCATCTTCACGAGCGTATTATGTGTCACACTGACTTCTCGAGCTCTCAGTGGAAGATGTGCCTNGTTATCGACAGAACCATCTTCACGAGCGTATTATGTGTCACACTGACTTCTCGAGCTCTCAGTGGAAGATGTGCCTAACGACAATGCAAGGAAATACACAATGCAAAGCTAGTTCGGCAGTTCGCCTCGTCGTACCCAGCTGAAGATTTCACTGCCCCTACCTGCATATATTGTAACGAGCACGCTGGCAGACATGCGTCCAGTAAAGTTGGTGACGACGGAGGGGAAGTAGTCCCACGTATTAACGTTTAATTAAAAGGTTCAGGTAAACATTTGTAAATATACTGAAATAGTTTCTTTTTATTTCGGTTTCTCAATCCATGTTCGTGGCAAGAATGAGCAAATTTGTAAAATATTTACTTTTCTAGTAATTCCACAATTTCAAATGGCCGATTCCTCGATAAAGTGATCAGGCTTACGACAATGTTAATTTTACACATGGCGGAAGAATACACAATGCGCGTAGAAGTAGATCTTAAGTAGAGATTTAAAAAATGCTCAGTTACGGTAACCAGCCAATATACGAGAATGCTTCCAGCCGAATGAATTAAACTAATCGAACAGCCAGCGAACGTCAGAAAAATCTCGGAAGGTACTGCTTTAAAGACAAGTTTATCAGAAGATGACCTGGCAGCAACTTACCAGAGTTTGTTAGGTCAGCCGGTATCGAACCGAGAGTTCGCCAACAGTTTGTGTTCATTGGTATATGTTTTTTAACGTAGATATTAATTATAACGTTACTGTTGTCCGTGGTCTTGTCTATGAATGCNTGTTCATTGGTATATGTTTTTTAACGTAGATATTAATTATAACGTTACTGTTGTCCGTGGTCTTGTCTATGAATGCATGAACAGAAAACTCTCTTTCTTCTACAGGAAGGTATGATAGCTCTTTTAGCAGACATACGGGTTTTTCCTGCGACAGCTAGAAAATAAATGTACTTGCAGAAGAACGTCATGGTACTAGTAATGAAGTTCGTTTACTNTTTTTTCCTGCGACAGCTAGAAAATAAATGTACTTGCAGAAGAACGTCATGGTACTAGTAATGAAGTTCGTTTACTGCTATTCCGACATCTGATTGCTGAACTGATCTGCAGGTTTTCTTCTACACATTTTTTCTCGGCGAAAGCTGTGATGGCCTGGGAACAAAACGGAAACTGCGCAGAACAAGACAGTTGTGTAAATTGCTCAAATATAAAAATTTATACTGATACAAGCGATCAGTGTACCGCGATAGGAATAACCGAACACGACTTTTTACAGGTTTTGTTGAATGTCGCAAATTAACGCACTAGTAAAAGTTGATCTGCCTAGGCATAGTGTGAGATTCAGATTTTAAAAATATATATAGATATGTTTTTCATTGTGTTCCGCAGTATATGTTAAATTTCTTACTCCCAAATCAGTACATTGCTTGGTTACATCATTTTTACATAGTGTAGATTTCTTGCCTGTGATTTATGAAAACGTTATATTAATTCATGTTTATTACGTAGCAATTCAAATAACTTTCTTTGACTATTTTTGCTATCAGTTTGTAGAAATTTCGAAATCGATATAAACGTATTTATTTCCGTTTATTTTCAAGAGCAAATTTTGCAACAAACATTTTTTATGATTGCAAATTTTACTTTTATAAAAATTAGTTTTGTAAATGTAGTTTTATCCAAAAAAAAAAAAAAAAAGGTGAGTTTCCCAGAGCGAAATACGATCTCCGGTGCTACAGAACGCACGATACTGTAGTAGGTGTCGTGTGGAAATGAGGGTGTATATTGCGTCGAGTGTTGCAATCCTATTTGTAAGCTTCGGATTTGCAATCGCCGAATCCAGTTTACATTGCGCGGTCGAACTGCGAAATCTGTTACCGCTGCTCTGAGAGAGCCGTATCGAACCCCAGGCAGGACACCTCGAAACGCGCGGGAAGCGACGTGCAAACACGCGCTGGCATTCCGCGGTCCAGCGCCTGTTTTCACTGCCTGCGACGACCGTTCGTTAGAACGCTGCTGGTGTTTTAGCGTGGACGCTGTTGATTCGCGCGGCCGAAGCTGCCGCACGCATGCAGATTTTCGCCGCTGTCCCAGACCGTCGGCCCGAATCAGCGACGCTTATGTACTCGCCGATTGGGCGATCGACGCAAGCTAGAGCGAAATCACGTATTCACGGTCATAATCAGTGCCGACAATTGGAGTGATTAAAGCGACAGTTGCCCTTCACCCCCTCCTTCCGGACTTTTGTATTAATTATTTTAGTTTAGACTTCAAAAACCAAGCAATTTTTAAAAATATCTATGAACTTTCTTACACAACTTCAGTTAAAGAGGAACCAAGTGTGGAGACGCTACACTTTCATCCAATGATTGGGTTGAGGCGTTATTTAAAGCCATAAAATGTACACATGTCACAAATACACTACCAACCTAAGAACGTAAAATATCAGTACAAATTAAAAACGCTTAAGACGTAATTTAAACTTGTCTAGGGCGCATTTTTTTTTACAAACGCTATAATTATAAAATGAGCTTATTTAATTTAAAAGTGGCATTTCCAAAAATTTCGCGGATTTGAGGTAATTTCGCCGTTTTCAGCGAAAACGATTTTGGGTTTTTTCCTATGAAAACTGAGCGGATTTTTGAATCCCTAGTTGTTAGCGTCTGTGCAGCTGTGAATGTGGTAGTGTTTTTCGATTACGTCGCGAGTGAGAAAAACGTAGAAACATGCAGAAAAAATTCCTTGCCCCTTCCCCCGGAAATATTAGTGTCTTTAAGCTGGAGGATTTGCGAAATTTTCTCTTATTTTATAGACCGACGAATAAACGTTAATTAATTTTATTTTTGCGCCGAGGACTCCTCCCAACAACGTCATCATCGTGAATTTTTTCGGTTTTAACTGGAGAAATAATTTCACCCTCATTTTTCTAGTTATAGTGAGTATTCGCTTACCACGGTAGATGCGCAAATAGTGTGACATGTATTTTGAAACAAACGTCTTTGTATATTATAAGTTATGTTCGAGGAACCGCACTGATCATAATGCGTTCAAGATTACTACTATGAAGACAATGAATATACGTATCACAGAAAATACCGGCACTGGGAGGATAGGAACGGATGTTTTTATAGGCTATTTACAGTTAACTGAGCACTTTTCAAAGCCCTGCTTAGGATATAATGTTCCGCCCATTTGTATCCTTCTGTCACATGTAAAATTAACATTATAGTCTGTCCCACGAACGAGTACACATTTTTGACAATTATGAAAGTAGTCTTACGTGCAGTTATTTTCAGTGCAAATTTTTTTGTCTTTTGACATACTGGACAGGTTGACAGTAAGCTGAATGTATTTAGGTAAACATCATCTGTGACAGGGGGAGAAACCGCTGTATCCATGGAAACAGCTGTAAACATGACTGCCTTCAGAACTGTAAAAAAAAAAGTGCACTCGTTCGCGACACAAACTTCATCATTTATATACCCTCACATTTTGTTCACGAGTCGATAAATTGCAAGTGTAAAATTGTCAACATTGTAAATGTGTTACAACATGCTTATTGTTCCTCTTTTATGAGTAAAATGAAAATTAAATTAAATAAATTCAGTGGCCACAAATGTAAACATTGCCCTTCAAACACGACGTTACGATGTGGGACGACTTTTCCTACATTGCTGCCAACTTAACTGTGAGTAGTTAGTGTTCCCATTAAAATACGTACAGTTAAACGCAGGGATATATTATCATTCTAAGGTTGGCATGAAAATTGATCAAACAACGTGAACCAGCTGGTATATAATACTAAGAATACAGAAGTTAAACATCCGGTTATACTACGAACTCCAACGCATACGCCAGCAAAATGGCGTCTTCGGGATATCACCACAGACGTAATGGACGAAGTACACGTAATATGAATGCATGTTTTCGTACGTGTTTGTGCATAAAGCATAAAAAATTTGAAATATTTTTTTTCCTGATTAAATTTTTAGCAGATTAAAAACACTTTCTGGGATCCTCTGTACCGCTTATTGCTCAGACTGCAGGGGGCCAGAGGGTGGTCGTGCCTTTTTCCCCCTCCTGGAAGTGTATGGGGACATGTGCGGTGGCCGCGATGGGGCCGTCACCAGGGAGATAACTCCGCAGGCAATTACCACGGCCGTGCTCAAAGGAGCCAGAGTTGGAGCGGTTGCGACGCTGTACGCGCCGTCAGCCGGAGAAGTGACGCGGAAAGAACGTCGTCAGAGCAATCTGTCGGGCGGTTCGCGCACCACGGCTCCAGCGCCAGATAAGCCCCGACCTTCGTGGCTCGGTGGCGCTGAAAGAGTATAGAGGGTGTCGGACCCCAAANTCAAAGGGTATAGAGAGTGTCGGACCCCAAAAAAATTAATAGATTTTCAATTCGTACGCATTGTATGTGATAGCATTTTACTCGAATAAGAATTGTTTACACTTTTTTTTTTTTGAATAATTTGATGTCAAATACAAAATTCTTCGGTTTTGTTGCAACCTTAATAACAAATACTAAGTAAGTTGTACATATTAAATAATTACAACATAAACTAATGCCGTACGCTACTGCTTCACATATATATAATCACTAAATNAGATTAAATAATTACAACATAAACTAATGCCGTACGCTACTGCTTCACATATATATAATCACTAAATAATAGTTCATATATTTTTTTAAAGTGTTTAAAATATGCAATATTTTTTATATATTTCATGATATATACATATATAAATATATACACTGAAGAGCCAAAAAAACTGGTACGCCTTCCTAATATCGTGTAGGGCCCCCCGACCACGCTGAAGTGCCGCAAGACGACGTGGCATGGACTCGACTAATGTCTGAAGGTATGCAGGAGGCAATTCACACCNTGAATAATTTGATGTCAAATACAAAATTCTTCGGTTTTGTTGCAACCTTAATAACAAATACTAAGTAAGTTGTACATATTAAATAATTACAACATAAACTAATGCCGTACGCTACTGCTTCACATATATATAATCACTAAATAATAGTTCATATATTTTTTTAAAGTGTTTAAAATACGCAATATTTTTTATAAATGTCAAGATATATACATATATAAATATATACACTGAAGAGCCAAAAAAACTGGTACGCCTTCCTAATATCGTGTAGGGCCCCCCGACCACGCTGAAGTGCCGCAAGACGACGTGGCATGGACTCGACTAATGTCTGAAGGTATGCAGGAGGCGATTCACACCATGAATCCTCCAGGGCAGTCCACAAATATGCGCCAATTTGAGAAAGGGTTGTACGTCTGTCACGTTTAATGATTCTCGTCAGTCATCATTTGTCCCGTTCTTTCGCGATCTTTTTCCGGCTGCAGCGATGTCGAAGATGTGATGTTTTACCGTATTCCCGATATCCACGGTACACTCGTAAAATGGTCGTACGCGAACATCCAAATGTTATCGCTACCTCGGAGATGCTATGTCCCATCTCTCGTGCGCCGACTATAACACCAAGTTCAAACTCACTTAAATCTTGATAACCTGCCATTGTAGCAGCAGTAACCGATATAGCTGCCGACCGCATCGCGTTACTCTGATTGGTTCCATACCTCTGTTATTTGCATACGCACGCCTATACTTGTTTTTTTTGTCTCTTCAGTGTATATATATATATATATATATATCACTTCTTATTTACTGATTACATATATGTCAGGCGGTAACCTATGGCATTTGTTTACTTNTATATATATATATATATCACTTCTTATTTACTGATTACATATATGTCAGGCGGTAACCTATGGCATTTGTTTACTTTGTAAATTTTTTCATTTGTACAGCTTAGTTAGTATTTGTTATTACCTCTGCAACAAAACCGAAGAATTTTGTATTTAACATGAAATTATTCAAAAAATATAAAGTGTAAGATTTTTTATTCGAGGAATACAATGCGTATGAGTTGAACAATGTTTGGTAAAATTATAAAATAACGTATTTGTTTGGGGTTTAACAACCTTAACTAACCATGGCGAATTTTTAATATTTGCTTTCCTATCACGTAAAGAAGCTAGATAAGTTTGACGATCGTGTTGTCTAGCAAGATGACGTAACACACTCGCTGTGAAACACTGGTCGTAATAGCGTTAATTTCATACATAGGTTTAAGTCCTAGAATTCGTTTAGATATAACAAAACCGGAAACCCTTAAACCTATAGAAAATTAGTTATTTACATTCCCTCGGATTTGTGTTTAGTGTGTGTTTATTATAATTTCTTGTAAATTATGTTTACAATGGGAAACGTTGACTGCTTGTAGCATTCAATGTGCCTACTGTTGACATGTCAGTTTAAGAAAAATTAAAAACATATTTACAGATGTACATGTAGGAGGTCCGGGGTTCGATGACATGTGGATCGACTAAGCTCCCCGACGCGGCCGGCACTCGCCAGGTCGACCAGTGTCCATCTCGTCAGCCATGTTGGATCCAGATGACTTTGAAATTGACCCCATGCTCGTGACCTTGAATGACCTTAAATTAACAAAAAATCTAAAAAAAANGATCCAGATGACTTTGAAATTGACCCCATGCTCGTGACCTTGAATGACCTTAAATTAACAAAAAATCTAAAAAAAAATCCTAAAATATTATAAAAAAAATAATAAAAAATGCATGTAAAATGCTTGTAAAAAATTAGTATTAAAAATGTATTTAAACATTGTTATTAAAAATTTACATTNGATCCAGATGACTTTGAAATTGACCCCATGCTCGTGACCTTGAATGACCTTAAATTAACAAAAAATCTAAAAAAAATCCTAAAATATTATAAAAAAAATAATTAAAAATGCATGTAAAATGCTTGTAAAAAATTAGTATTAAAAATGTATTTAAACATTGTTATTAAAAATTTACATTNTAAAAATGCATGTAAAATGCTTGTAAAAAATTAGTATTAAAAATGTATTTAAACATTGTTATTAAAAATTTACATTTCTGGAGGTTTCCCCACTACCACGTCTAGCAGACGACTGACCCGCCACCAATGTTTCTCATTGTTTAATTAATCGGCAAGCCTCCACCCACATCACCCATACTCATTCCATCATATTCAAGCATATTGATTTATTTTTCGTTTGTCATTTATTTACATTTTCAACACCTAGGAGGCACTGGTGACTCCAACCAACATGTTAGATCTGGGTGACCTTCACCTTGACCTCACACCTGTGACCTTGAACCCGTGCCCATGACCTTGGATTACCTTGACCCCAAAAATAAATTATATAATTTTTTTAGTAATCCNGTGACCTTGAACCCGTGCCCATGACCTTGGATTACCTTGACCCCAAAAATAAATTATATAATTTTTTTAGTAATCCCAAAATTAAAAAAAAATTAATTAAAAAATGTTAGTAAAGAATGGTGTTTTCATTAATCTTTCGATTAATCTCTCAATCTTTCCATTAATCAGCACCGCAATCAGTATCGAAATCAGCACCGCACTTAGCATCGCACTAAGCACCACACGCACCACAATCAGCACCACATTCACCACACTCAGATCCATATGCAAGCGACCGAAAACAGAGTCTAGCTGAACTCCCTGGGAATGGGCGTAGTACTATACAGCATGCAAACATCAGCCATTCATAAAATAATATTTTCCCGCCAAACGCTTTGAGTACAAGCAAAATTCGCGAGGAGTTTTTACTGGCAGTGAGAGTTATGCATAGTGTATTATCCGGACTGCACCTGTACTCCTTCCACCCAGTATTACAATTGCAGACATGTCAAGTTGTTGGCTAATTGTCGGCATATTCTTGGAAAACGGGGTCTTGCCAAACAAAGAACCATTGTATAGTAATGTGATGAAGCATCGTGTACAGTAGTTTTATCTAAGCAAGCGCAGGCTGTTCTGAGTTGTAATTGGAATATTTGGTGCAGGAAGGGTTTCCCGTCGTCACTAAATGATTTATGAGCAGGTAGAGTATTTTTTCAGATATGTAATACTGTAACAAATTGTTCGTCTATTTGCTTTAAACGATAAGAATATAAGTCTGGTTAAGCTTGAATCGTTAAGAGGTGTTAGCCTTCCTATATTTGTTAGAGGAAAAAGTAAATTCATATTTAAATCAAAATATTCGTATGTTTACCTTGCTCAACATTTCTGTACTTGCAAAGAAACGTGTAATTAATTTCCAGTAAAGTGTGGTGTAGGTTAGTAATTTTACCTACCAGGTTTCTGTACTGTGTACGATATGAATAAGATTTTATTTTCAAGATATAATATAGCTTACATTCTATAGATTTCGTGACTGAACAGTTCGGATGAACAAGACTGTGTAGAAATATTTATAGAAACAAAAAAATTGATTGTGATAGATGAATGATAATTTCATACTGATAACAGAATAAAATAAGTCAATTAATACAAAATCAGTAAATCAAATTGGCTTACCAAGCATTTCTATATACCGGTATATATTATTCTAACAAATATTTTTTAATAAGTGGAATAGCTAGACTCGTTTCGAAAATGATGAAGGTGTGATGACTCGTACTCGCGTGGACATAGTTCGAAACTTCATGAATAAATTATTTTTTTTTTGCAGAGATCTGAAAACAAAAACCTAAGCAACACTTGGGCGAAGCTTCGATTTGCCGTGTACNAATTATTTTTTTTTTGCAGAGATCTGAAAACAAAAACCTAAGCAACACTTGGGCGAAGCTTCGATTTGCCGTGTACTGGATATACAGGGCAAGCAAAATGCGTCCAGATTTCAATTTGTTCCAAAAACTCAACAATGAGAATCTTAAAATTTGTTGAGTTTAAAGAAATAGTGTATTTTCTCCGAATGCAGTGGAGGGGCCGCATACACACACGGCACGTGACTGGTACAGCGACGTGCGAAGGTCGCTTAGTTTTGAAGCGTAAACATTTAAGCGTTGTCCAGGACGAGCACAATTTCCTGACGAATTTCACCCGAACTTGTAATGCCTAACTCGGGTGAGCTGCCATCGATACGTCTGCACGTCTCGTGCGTGCGTTGAAACAAACTTAAATCGGAGGTCCGCGTACATATCCCCCTCCCCCCTCTATTTCCGGCGGATCGGCGTGCCCATACGGCACCGCAGATGACGAGCCCTTTATAAAACTCCCTCCGTGCGGCCCTGGCATTGA